>JAODAL010012515.1:0-95093 GCA_025379985.1 Phyllomedusa bahiana | reverse complement strand
GAGTTGCCTTTTGGGGACTTAAACCTTGGCCCACAGCTGCTGGTCTCACAGATGGCACGGCAATGGTTTGGGACGCCTGAGAACTGTGGACTTTTTTACCTTGGGATGAACGGGTAGTATCCCTAGATCGTGGCCTTTGAGGCCTTTCCTGTTTGGGGCTTTTGGCCCCACATGGGGATGGGCTGCGACTCTTCTGTCGGGAGGAACTAGGAATGATAAGGTCGTGTAAACGTGCAAGTGCTGGGCTTCTGCTTCGAGGAGAGCGAGCATTCGCTGGGCTGGGACTCCGGGACTTGAGACGGAGCAGTACTTGAGTGCTGTTATCATCCTCTGAACTGGAGTCTGAGCTGTCAGAGGTTGAGCTAGGCTCTGAACCTGGCAAAGAGATCTGAGGCAACGAGAAAAGGTAAATATATAGTTAAGCACACATTTTAACAATATTTGTCTATATTGCTAGAGTTAAATCAAATGCCAAAAACAAAGTAAGGCTGCGTCCCCACGGCAAGGGACAAATACCGGTCTGTTTATCCACGTTAGATTGTGCAAGCACAATGTTTTGCGGGCGGCAAAAATGGCAGGCGGAAAACCCGTGCAGTGGGGTTGATGCACGGGTTTTCCATAGAGCCCCATTGTGCTAATTTTCGGACGCTTTTTCAGGCGGTCTGCAAAACCGCAAACCACTTGAAAAACCGTCCGAAAACTCATGCCGTGGGGACATGCCCTAAGTATTCTTTGTCAAAAAAATGAGAAATATCCCTTAGTCAATCTGAAACTCAAATAATAAAGGGACGACCTAAAATTTAACTGTTAATAATAAATATCTAAAATAAAGCTACCTACAAGTGAACAATATTACAGTTTACACAAACAGAAGGCCCATTCAAAGGCACAAAAACACCAAAGGGTAGGGGATCTAACCCTAGAAATCCCTAGCTAGGGCATGTCCCCACGGCAAGGGTTTTCGGACGGTTTTTCAGCCGGTTTGCGGTTTTTTAGACAGTCTGAAAATACGGCGAAAATGAGCACAATTGTGTTCTATGGAAAACCCGTGCAGCAGTCCCCACTGCATGGGTTTTCCGCCCGGCAGTTTTTCCGCCCGCGGGCCCCTCAAAACACATTGAGCATGTTCATTCGTCCGTCCGGTTTCCGGACGGAATATGAATACCTCAATGGGAGGGGGGAGGACTGTTCTCCGCTCGTCGCGGAGAAAAGCCGCCACTCCCCCCCCCCCCCCCCCCCCGCAGCAGTGGGGACGGCCGCAAAACCGGACAAATACCGGCCGGGTAAACCAACCGTTATTTGTCCACTGCCGTGTGAACGCACCCTTACAGTATCTACTGCCTTACCATGCACAATACCAGTGATTCGCCCCAAAAAGGGCGTCCCTGTCAGGAACCTACCCCTGAAGTCCTTTAATACCCTAAATATCCCTCAAATCCCATCCCAACATGTTTCAATCTGACTCATTGTTCATATGGATATGCTAATTGGACAATAGAGTAAGGATGATTTGAGGACAACAAAATCCTGTATTGGTTTAACTAATCAAGAAAAAACACCATAAACAAGAGAAGTATATTTTAATGGACATATAAGTGATAACAGATAGTAGGAAAAAAAAAATGGACACCAGTAAAAGATAAATCTGATGTTTTGACATCCGATTCATTTTTAACTGGTGTCCATTTTTTTTTTCCTACTATCTGTTATCACTTATATGTCCATCAAAATATATTTCCCTTGTATATGATGTTTTGACATCTTTAACTGGTGTCCATATTGTTCCTACTTTATTTTAGATATTTATTATTAAAAGTTATATTTTAGGTCTTCCCTTTATTTTTTGAGTTTTATATTGATAGTAAAGAAAGTAAAACAAAAATAACACTAAAAACAATGTTTAATACAAAGAAACGAGCTAGTTCTCACCTGAAATGGCTCTGTGACCCCAATTAAGGTGCTCATATTGTTACTGTAGTAGCCAAGAAGATATTCACCAGTGCCTTTGGGAAGTAATTCTTCACTGAACATTACCTGTGTTACACACACACAGATTTAAAAGCAAATATGGCAAACACGATTAAATGACTACAATGTATTTGCTGCACTACTATTACTGGTGTGAGCTAACAACCTGGTGCTGGTATTTTCCTCCCTCTGCATCATCCTCTGTTTTCACCCACACATAAGACACATAATCTTTATGATGTCGAAACCCAACCTGAAAATAAGACAGGATGAGATATAAAACTCCTGAAACTTATAAAATAAACTATTCAACATTTTTCCTTCTCTCTCTCCTCCTCTCTTTCTCTTGTATAATAGTGTTGAAAAGCTAGTCCTTCGGTTTCTATTTCATATATTTTACAGTCCATTATATAAGGGTATGTTCACACGGCGTGTTGAGTCCGTTTTTAGATACGTGTTTGGATCTGTCTTTCGGACCCTAAATGGACCCAAACACGTATCTAATAAATAGCAATGTGATTTACATTGCTTTTACTTTGAAACACGCACACAAGTGATCACCGATTCGTGTCTCACTGCATCTTTCGGATCCGTTCCAAGAATTGATATATCAATTCTTGGTCTGAAAGACGCAGCAGGAGCCCGTTTAGGATCTGATTGCCGCTGCGTTTTTGGATGCGATTTTCGCATCCAAAACTGATCCAAAAACGCCATGTGAACAGCCCCTAACAATCAAAGATGAAACTGCTATGACTACTTTTCCTTGCTTTTTATTGATGTTTAACCCTTGAGTATATAGATTATTTATCTTTTCTACTGTATTATTTGATTATACTCTAAAACAGAGATACTAGAAAAAAAAAAACTATTCAACATTCCTCACCTTGTAAAGTCCAATCCAGTCCCACGTGCTCTTCATGTAAATGGGAGACCACCGGTAAGTAACACGGGCATCTGTAGGCAGTATCCACTCATCACGTACCCAAATTTGTACCAGTGGGGCCAGAAGGCAGGCAGAAAACTGAGACAATTTAAACATTTGTAAGGATTATAACATCAGTACAGTTGAGGTAGTTTCTGCAGCATATTTACTGATTTATGCAAGCTTTATTAAGATAAGTGGGACAATGCAGAAATTCCTGCAACACATCTGTCACATGTGACTATATCCCAAGTTAGTGCATCTCCCATTAATATTAAAAATCCTGAAAATCTTCAATTTTTTCAGGTCTTACAGTCTACTTTTCTTTCTACTTCCTGGATCCACCATGGTCCATCTTGTTTTCATCTCTTTGGTCCTACTGATTTTTCTTCTATTTTCTTTTTACTTAGGTACCTTAGAAATACCATCCCAATGGGAGATCTTGCTACTTATTATTGTTATTATCCTCATTTCTATGCATTCAATCTGGTCTACCAGACTTTGTCATAATCTTACTCTAAATGTAGTTATATCTGAAAGCAATCATTATTCACCTCTCCCAATTTAGTTATTTTATTCCTCTGTAAAATCTTTATGCTCTTTATCTTCTGTTACAATTCTATTGCTTTATAATTACAGGTTTAATTGTACCTTTCCTTGCTATTTCCACAATGTTGTACCTCGTTGGTTGTGTCTGTATAACATTCTGTCTACAAAATGAATAAATCTCTGAATTGGAAAAAAATCCTGTAAAGCTATAAAGTAAGTGCCCTCTTAGATGGGCGATGACCAATAAACCAGAACAATTCCACAGGGTCCTGCCATGATTCCTGAATCTCAAATATGCTAAGCTAGCAAGTGATATACATGCAGGGAGAGTGCTACTATGTACCCAGGCAGGTTTACCAATTAGGTATCTGGAAAAATAGATTGGTAGACTCAGTTGGACCTTCTATGGGAGTTACTTCATTGTCACCCAGCTTTCACACTTTCATGGAAAAAATATGACTTAGAAATAGATGAGACTCACTGAGAGAAGAGAGCATACTCAAAAAGCAAGTTTTACGTTATGTACATATTTTACATAAACTGTAGGTTTAGTCTTGCTGTCTTATTGCGATTTTTATTGTTTTTTTTTTTTAAATCACACACAGTAGGTTGCAAAAGTATTCCAACCCCTTGAACTGTTCCTCATTTTAAAATGTTACAGCCACAAACTTTAATTTATTTTATTGATATTGTATGTGAGAGTAGAGTAACACAAAGTAGCAATTATTTGTGAAGTGTAAAGGAAATAAGTGCCTTTCCAAATTTTTGCAAATTAAAATACTTGAAGGTGTGGTGTGCATATGTATTTAGCAGCATAGCAATGGGCATCCCTACATTCTTCGATCTTCTAGCTACCACTACATTTTTGCCAAGCGTGGGGATTCCTGTTCTCTTGATGATCTCCCACACACCCCAGGGCATGGCTGGTAGCATGGAGTCCTGGTCAAGGCACATTCTGCCCACATTCACCACATGGAATCCATCCACATCTTTTTCTGGGATGACAGCATTGCACACTTCTCGCTTATCGATATGTTCTGGCAGAGGAAGTTGCACCAGCAGACCATCACATTGTGGTCATTGTTCAGCTTGATGATCAGATCTTTGAAGTTCGTCCTGTGAGATGGATGAGGGCTTGAGTATAGTTTCCCCTTTTCCGTTCCGACATTTAGCGGCCGCTCTGGTCTTGTTGAGCACGTATGAGTGACTGGCTGGGTTATCCCCAACCAGGACCACGCTGAGATGGGGCCTCTTGTTGCCAGTAGCCACCCACTGCTCCACCTCCTGCCGGGCCTCCTGGCGGATTTGCCTGGCGAGCTTCCTCCCCGAAATGACAACTGCATCATTTCGGGCGCCGGTGCAGTGGAAGGCTCGGACAAGGGCTCTGGCCGCGCAGCAGAGGGACCGCAGGGAGCTGATGGTTGCCATGGTGACCCGTGCACTGAGCGCTTCTGTCCGCACACACAAGTGTTACTAAACTGAAGCTCGCCAGGCAAATCCGCCAGGAGGCCCGGAAGGAGGTGGAGCAGTGGGTGGCTACTGGCAACAAGAGGCCCCATCTCAGCGTGGTCCTGGTTGGGGATAACCCGGCCAGTCACTCATACGTGCTCAACAAGACCAGAGCGGCCGCTGATGTCGGAATCAGCAGTGAAACTATACTCAAGCCCTCATCCATCTCACAGGACGAACTTCTAGATCTGATCAGCAAGCTGAACAATGACCACAATGTGGATGGTCTGCTGGTGCAACTTCCTCTGCCAGAACATATCGATGAGCGAGAAGTGTGCAATGCTGTCATCCCAGAAAAAGATGTGGATGGATTCCATGTGGTGAATGTGGGCAGAATGTGCCTTGACCAGGACTCCATGCTACCAGCCACGCCCTGGGGTGTGTGGGAGATCATCAAGAGAACAGGAATCCCCACGCTTGGCAAAAATGTAGTGGTAGCTGGAAGATTGCATATGTATTTAGCCTCCTGAGTCAATACTTTGTAGGACCACCTTTAGCTTCAATGACAGCTGCAGTCTGTTGGGGTATGTCTCTACCAGCTTTACACATCTAGAGGAATTTTTGCCCATTCTTCTTTGCAAAATATCTCTAGCTCAGTCAGATTGGTTGGCGAATGTTTGTAAACAGCAATTTTCAACTCATACCACAGATTCTCAATGGGATTTAGGTCTGGACTGTGTCTGTGCCATTGTAACACATTTGCTTTGATTTAAACCATTCCATTGTAGCTTTGGCTGTATGTTTAGAGTCGTCACCCTGCTAGAAGGTGAACCTACACCCCAGTCTCAAGTCTTTTGATACCTCTAACAGGTTTTCCTCCAGAACTGCCCTGTATTTAGCGCCAGCCATCTTCCCTTCAACACTGACCAGCTTACCTGTCCCTGCTGAAGCAAAGTATCCCCACGGCGTGATGTGGCCACCACCATGTTTCACGGTGGTGGAAGCACTTTTTGTCTCATCTGACCAGACCACCTTCTTCAACATGCTCGCTGTGTCCTCTGCCTGAGTTGTGGATCTCTTCAATTTCTCCAGAGTGATTCTGGGCCTCTTGGCTGCTTCTCCTTGTCTGGGCTGTAAATTTAGGTGGATGAACATGTCTTGGTATGTTAGCAGTTGTGCCATACACCTTCCATTTACGGATGATGGATGTAATAGTGCTCCAACAGAGCTTGGGCTATTTTTTAAAACCTAATGCTGCAATACACTTTGCCACATCTCTAGCTTTTCATGATGCTGTTTATTCACTAATGTTCTCTAACAAATCTCTGAGGCCTTCATAAAACAGCTGTAGTTATATAAAGAATAAATTACATACAGATGTACTCTATTTACTAATTCAATTACTTCCAAAGACAACTGGTCACACTGGATTTTAGGGGTGTCAGAGTATGGGGGCTGAATACATATGTACGGCACACTTTTCAGTTCTTTAATTTGCAAAAATTTGAAAAAGCACGTATCATTTGTTCTGCACTACACAAATGCTACTTTATGTTGCTTTATCACATAAATATCAATCCAAAACATTTAAGTTTGTGGCTGCAACATTTAAAGATAAGGAAAAGTTCAAGGGGTATGAATACTTTTGCAACCCAATGTAATAGACTGTTACTAATGAGCATGTGTCATCTATATTTTTTACTAATTTAAACCAGATACTTATCTTCATAATTTTCTTGGATATTTTTATCTTAGAGCACCCATCTTGCCTGAGATGGTGTTAAGAACATTTAGGCACATACTTTACAGAAGTCACCTGGACTATGGAAACCTGTAGTCTGTAGATGACTTATAGACTTCAATTAGGGATTTTTGTGGGCATGCTCTGTGTACAAAGTTCACTGTGAAGGGAATGGGGAGGAGGTAAACTGTGATCATCACCAATTGTGAATGGAGGATCTTGTGTTATCTTTATACAGGTGTTACCTTTCATTGTAATCATGTTGGTGAAAAATTGCCAAGATTTATTTTATTAGACAGTAAAATTAAAAATGCCCCCAAAAACATAAAGGGCATCATGTATGAAAACTGTCTAGGCCTAAGGTTTTCTTTGTTGCCCATAGCAGCCAATCAGAGCTCCCCTTTCAGTTTCCAGAGCACTATATGAAATTAAAGTGAAGCTCTGATTGGTTTCTATGGGCAACAAAGAAAGTTTTAGACCTAGACAGTTTTCATACATGTCCCCCAAAATCTTGATTAAAACAATAGATCCTTTTGTTGATTACCTATTCCCGTGAAGAATATTATATGGCTTGTTGGAATAATTAAAAACATCTAACGTAAATTCCATGGGGAAAGTGGATATTTATTACCTGATTATATTCCTGACAGTGTTTTGTAGTATTAATGACATTTATAACTCATGCATGTTTAAATACACTGTATAGCCAAAAAATATGCTCACCCTTTCTAATAAGTGGGTTTCATCATTTTAGCTATAAGCACTGACAACATGTGCGCATGAAATCCATCACAAGTACCATAGTCATTGGGGTAAAAGCTTTTCACTGCAACTAAGATTTTGCACACACAAAGAAAGTAATATAGCTATTCAACCGAGACATTTTATGAAAAATGACTGAACCAGAAGGACGCCTTAATGCTCTCCCTCACTAACTCACTTCCATTTCAGTGGGAAGTGTAGACAGATTTCCAATAAAACCTGAGGCTGTTATAACAGCAAAAGAAGGACAAAATCCATCCTAATGCCTGTGTCTCAATAAGAACATGTGAATGTGACATCAGAGTGCCCACATTCTTTCAGTCATCCAGCGTACCACTTCTTTACATGGTGTACCCCTCAGCAAGGCCTCATTCAAACAGCTGTACCCGTATTTTATACATATGTATTTTTTTTATATAACCCAGAAAACAGCCTTAGTTCCCCTCCCCCATGCAGTTCTACTTAAAGGGAACCTGTCACACTGTCACATACCTGATCTGCTGCTAGCATGTTTAAAAAAGAAGATGCTGAGCAGATTTATATATCAAAATTCAGTAACATTTATTTATTTACATCCCTGCTTATTCTGGGCTAAGGAGTCCAGTAGGCGGTGTTATCAGTGATTGACAGCTTTCTTTGTATACACGCTCATAAAAAGAAGGCTATTTATTGCTGATAAGACTGCCTACTGGATTCCATAACACAGAATAAACAGAAATTCAAATGATTAAAATTCTACTGAATATTTGCTAACAAAACTATATATCAATTTGCTAAGCTAATTCTGCTCTATAACTTGCTACTGGCAGATCAGATAGCATTTTCAATGTGACAGGTTTCCTTTGAATGAAACTACCACCATATGGAGCTACGTTGCTGTAATTCTGATTCAGTAGAACTATAGGACATAGAATCTTACATTCAGGACAAGGATCACTAAACACAAGTACAATTTACCCATTTGAATGATCTTTTTATTAGCTATAACCATCATCATGCTCATATCTTGCTTATTTAAACCCTTATTAATTATGCTCAAACATTTCAATTTATTTATCAATCAACCCTTCAAATTAATTACTTGCTGACAGTCTCTTGACTATAAACAGTAGGCATATAACTGCACATTATTTCTGGAACATCCATGCAAAGTTTGCATCTGAACACTGTTTGCGCAGCTTCCGGAGAAGAGAACTCCATTGCGAAAGTAGGAGCATGTAGTCCCTTCTTTTCCGATTGCTGTAAAAACAGTGGCCCTGGTGATCATGTGATTGCTGAGGCTCAGTAGCCGCAGATCCTAATGGGTCTTACGAGGCCCCAATCAATTCTGCGGTTGCGGGAGCTGTATTTCGACTGTAGCATATCAGCCCTAGTTACTTAGTAAATTAGAAGAAAAAAAAAAAAAGTTAAGCAAAAATATCCCCCAGAGGTCTTTTACTGAGCCTATGGGGCACAATAAGTAAACACGCACAAAAAATAAAAAAAAAACAAAGAAAAACTCTGTCAGGTCAGACAAAGTTCCGTCCTCACCTCTGATGATCCTTAAAAACTATAATATATATATATATATAATATATATATATATATATATATATATATATATATATTTATATATATATTATATATATATATATATATATTGTGAGACTCACTCGTGTCCAGTCACCATCTTGGACAGTAGTATTGAGGGACACTTAACTCCAAGGAACTACAAAAAATCTGACCTGGAACATGGGAATGGCCACCCACCCAACGCTATAGCGGTTCCAGGAAAAGCTAGCCCATAATAGCAGGGTATCAGCCATACTAGGTACACTAGCATCATATGGCTACTGACACAAAATAGCTGGCTTCCCCCACCAAGACCAGGTCCTCTACAGCGCATCTGCAGCAGAATACGTGCTGTATTACACCTAATGGCAGAAACCTATGACTGCCAAAGGTTGCTCTGCCACAATATAAATATATGTTTATTACCAGTATATTATTATTATTATTATTATTATTATTAAAATGCAAATCTAAAAAAAAAAGACGAAACAATTAGTAGAATAACAGCGCAGGAAAGTGTTATAGCTTTTAACTCCTTAACGATCGGCCACCGTCTTTTGACGTAGGGCATTTCAGGTCGTTCGTCTATAGCGACGTCTTTTGGCGTTGCTACAGACATCAAAATTTGCGGCGCTGAGATCGGGGCTGTATTACACAGCCCTGATCCCAGCGCAGCTCCTGCGAGCACCAAGGAGCGGGGGAAACCTCCGCTCCCCGGTGCTTTAACCCTTTAATTGCCGCAGATCGTCACCACAGCGCAATTAAAGTATTTCCCTGCTTTGTCGGGTGATCGGAACACAGGGTGACCCGATAGAGCCCGGGGAACGGCTGCACAGTCAGCCCTGGGGACCTAGAGTGTAACAAGCTAGTGATCAGGCCAGCCTGTGTGCTGTCCTGATCACTGCCTGTGTCAGACTAACACAGATTATAATGTATTAGCATATATGAATATGCTAATACATTACTAATTTTAAAAAAAAAAAAAAAAAAGTAAAACAGTTCTCCTTTCATGGGATTTCAAAAAAAAAAGTAAAAAACATAAAAAGTGTAAAAAAAAGAATAAAAAAATAAAATAAAAATAAATATTTAATAAAAAATAATTGTGCATACATTACACACAAAAACAACCTACACCAATTAGGTATCTGCACGACCTTAACAACCTGTAGAATTAATCTAACAAGTTAAGTGTGAAATGTGAATGGTGTAAAAAAAATAAAAAAAATTTAAAAAATTAAAAAAAAATCTGCAATTATTTATAAGTGAACTTAAACTATTCCCCCATAAAGTACAACTTGTCTCAAATAAAACGAGGCCTCATACAACTGCATCATTGAAAAAATAAAAAAGTTACAACTGTTGAAATGCAAGGAGGCAAAAACTAAAAAAAATGTTCTGGTCATTAACTACTTTTCAGGCCTGGGGCTTAAACAGGTTTTGCCACCATGTAATGTTGACGTGGGAACCTCCAAAATGGGTATTTAATCACTTTTCTAAATATATGTGATAAAAAAAGTGAAAACTCTGAGAGCTACAGCATTTCTCAACCTCCCTTGGTTACCACAAAGCTTCCCCTAGTCACGACCCAGGAGCTGAAAGGCCTGGCTTGCATGAATCACTTCTTATCTGATGACAGGCAGAATGAATGGTCTTTTAAGGCACCGGGTAGCAATATGTTTTCTTTTGTATACAGAATAACTAGCTGTAGTGTTATTAGATCCCTGCTTTATCTGATGAAGAAGCTTTCAATCTGCTGTTTAGAATAGGTGTTCTCTTTTGTATACAGAATTCACAAGTTATAGTTTGATTATTTGAGTGAGCATGTCACAGGATCCCCTTATGCAGGGCTCTGTGCTCTGGCTGTGTGTGTCTGTGTGCGTCTCTGTCAGCTTTTTGTTTACATTACATAAGCTGCTTAGCAGATAAGGTTTCTCCTGACAGTGCCGTCTGAGGCTCTGTGTCTTGCTGTATTGAATCCACTGTTGTACTGTTTATTAGTTCACTTAAGTTTTTAGACTCTCCCTTGGATTCCTCACTCCCCCTTCCCCTATCCCTCTCTCCACTGCAGCTTCATGACTCAGCGTGATTTGTTTACATCTTGCTCTCATGCTGATCGGAGGTCAGTACTTTGTCTGGTGGCAAATCCCCTTTAAGGCATTAAACCCACATGAACTAGAAAAAATTAAAATGTGCCTGGCTGGAAGGGGGAGTAAATGACCTGGTCAAGAACTGGTACATAAGCAAAGGAAATGAGAGAAAACAAAGTAATATTAAATACATAGGATTTGTACAAAATGGTATAAACTAATCTTAAACTTTTCACCAGAATTATTGAGTTCCCCTGTAATACGTTCCCTCACGGTGGTGACATGATCAGATGTCTGTATTCCTGATCACTGGTGCACTCTGCATCATTTTATATAGTCAACAAATCAAATGATTGATGTCTGTAGCATAATGACTGCAATCTTACCTTTACAGAAAAAATTGCAGATACAGGTTTGTGGTCACTCTCTATGTATTGCATATGGGATCCATAGCTGAGCAGCGTCACTGACAGACCCTCAGATATACTGCTGCTTTTATCTGTCTGAGAAATTTGATTTTTCATTTTCCACAGAATTCGATCCGTCCATGCAGGTTTTCTCTTTTTAGAACTATGAAATTATTAAAGACAAAGGTTGTGAATGCACATAAATGTACAATAAATACCACAATACTTCCAAGGAATCATATTCCTATACAACATGCTTACCTAGTGTCATAGGTATTGGTTCCAATATCGTATTTATATGTGGGAGGGAAGATCAGGGGCCCTTCCATAAAGCCAGACAATACAGGTTCACAGCATTTTGCTATGTTTAGCTGTAAGGAAAGATACTGAATTTAGGCAGCTTTACATTTTTTTATTAATACTCATTTTGCTTTTTACAAAATATATAGAAACAAGCAGAGCATTAAACAAAAGAACCTGCAATGCAGTGTTGGCCAACTTACTAAGAATCTCAAGACTTTGGGCGACATGTATGAACAGGACTGCGCTAGAATTCTGGCCTCAAAAAGCTCTAGTGGACCAGTTCTATGGATGTATGAACAAGCGTACTCCAAACTTTGGCGCGATAAGTGCCTCGGTACTGCACCAAAGACACTTTTTAGCACGCCAAAGTTTTGGGATGTTCCGGGGGTGTGTCGCACCACATTAGTAGAAGTAGACACATTCATGATTCCTTGACGCCAAAACTTTGGAGCAGAACAGTTAGAACAGCCAGACCAAGTTAAAGGTGGTCTGTCTGAGCTGAGTTGTCATATTGGCACTAGACTGCGCCTGTATGTATGACCTGCAGAAGAACAGGTTCATACATTCTGGCGCAGTCTATACTACCATAAAGTGATTTAGAATTGGTCCGTCAGTACCAAGGTTCATATATGTCGCCCTTTGTGTTCACCCTTCCCTACCATTCAATTTTCTTTTTGATTAGTTTAAAAACCTTACATTACTTTACGTCCTTACGTTAGCCATAGCTTTGTTTTTCTGATACAGGGGTTTAAATTCTCTGCTTAGACATAAAGCTAAATTACATTTTATATATTCAGGTTGCATCTACGACTAGAAGGAGCTCAAACACCTACCGAATACTGCTTATACAATGCACTTAGTTGTAACCACTGGGAAGTGGATCCTCTGGACCACCGCAAGCGATGATGGTTAAGCCACGCCAGGGAGCGGAGTCTAAGTAGCCCCCGGTATTCACCAGAGCCCGCCGCAAAGCGGGTTGGACTTGCTGCGGCGTGAGGCTACCAGGTCGCTACCCCTGACGTGACTTGATTGCGATGGCGGCAGAGGTGCAGCTTGGTACAGAATCGCAATCCAAGAATCGTAGTCGTGGGCAGGCAGTAAGGTCAGGGCTGGCGGCAATGGTTCGTGGTCGTGGACAGGCAGGAAGGTCAGGGCAGGCAGCAGAGGTTCGAAGTCGAGAAACGTAGCAAGAGGTCTGGTACACGGTAAGGTGGGAATACACTTATGGAACGCTTTTTCTAAGGCACGGGCCAACATAGATCCAGCAAGGAAGTCCTGCTGACCTCACCAATAAATAGGGACAGCGCCTGGCAACGGGCCAATTATCGTAGAACGGGCACGCGCACCTCGGCCGGCAGAGGGCGCTGACAGAGCAGGAACGCAGCTAGGTAAGTGGCCAGACCGATTGCGCCCGCGGCCCCTCCCGCGGCCAGCAGCGCCACCCGTACCGGGCAGGGACCCCGGAGAGGAGGCACGGGTGCGTCTGCGGCCCGCGGGCCGGAGCGCGGCGCCGCTCATTACAGTACCCCACCCCCTTAGGTCTCCCCCTCTTCTTAGGCCGAAGAAACCTGCAAACAAGATCCTGGTTCAAGATATTAGACTCTGGTTCCCAGGACCTCTCCTCGGGACCGAAGCCCTTCCAATCAACCAGGAAGAACTGTTCACCCCTGATGGTCTTCATGGCCAAGATGTCCTTAACTTGAAATATATCGGAGGACTCAACCACCAGGGATGGAGACGCACTCTTCTGGGAGAACCGGTTCAAGACCAGGGGCTTTAGGAGGGAGACGTGGAAGGCGTTAGGAATCCGGAGAGATGGGGGTAGGCAGAGCTTGTAGCACACCGGGTTAAGCTGCCGGAGAACCCTAAAAGGCCCCAGAAACCGCGGACCCAATTTATAGCTGGGCATCTTGAGGCATATATCTGGAAGAAAGCCACACCTTATCCCCTGGCAGGAATGTAGGAGGAGGCCTCCTCCTCTTGTCGGCCTGGGTCTTCATGCGGCCCGGAGTAAGGCAAGTCGGGCCTCTCGCCAAATGGCCTTGATGTCCCGTACTTGGTCATCCACAGCAGGAACCTCGGAAGCCGTAGCCAAGGGGAGGAGAGGGCGTGGGTGATGACCGTAGACCACAAGTAATGGAGAAACACCCATAGAGTCAGAGTCCCGATGGTTATAGGAGAACTCAGCCCACGGAAGCAACTTGGCCCAGTTGTCCTGACGACCGGTCACGAAATGGCGCAGGTATTCGCCCAATATCTGATTTACTCTCTCCATTTGGCCATTTGTCTGGGGATGATAGGCAAAAGAAAAGTCCAACTTGACCTGTAAGCGAGAACACAGGGCCCGCCAAAACCTGGAGACAAATTGAACGCCCCGATCAGAGACAATATGCGAGGGTAATCCATGCAGGCGAAAAATATGCTGGAAGAAATGACCCGCCAGTTGTGGAGCCGAGGGGAGACCAGGAAGTGGCACGAAGTGGGACATTTTAGAAAATCGGTCCGTGACCACCCAGATGACAGAATTCCCCGAAGAGGGCGGAAGGTCCGTGATGAAGTCCATGCCTATGTGTGTCCATGGTGACTCGGGAACGGGCAGAGGGACTAAGAGGCCCGAGGGCCTATGGCGTGGGACCTTGT
Source organism: Phyllomedusa bahiana (assembly GCA_025379985.1). NCBI lineage: Eukaryota > Metazoa > Chordata > Amphibia > Anura > Hylidae > Phyllomedusa > Phyllomedusa bahiana. The sequence goes on along the minus strand of JAODAL010012515.1, from coordinate 80,714 downwards.
TCCGGGCACACGTGACACAGGAGAGAACAAAGTCCTTGATGTCCTGGGGCAGGGTTGGCCACCAGTAGCGCCCTGAGATAAGGGCATGGGACTTCCGTATCCCGGGGTGGCCGGCCAGAAGAGAACTATGCCCCCACTCCAGAATTCTCCGCCTGAGCGCCGGACGAACATAGGTTTTGCCCGGTGGTACACTCCGAAGATCCACAGGAGCCGCGTGGATCAGCCGTTCGGGAGCAATAATGTGCTGAGACACTGGTTCTTCTCCGGTAACGTCAGAGGCACGGGAGAGGGCATCCGCCTTGACGTTCTTTTCGGCCGGCCGGAAGTGAATCTTGAAGTCAAACCGGGAGAAAAAGAGTGACCACCTGGCCTGGCGAGGATTCAAACGCTGGGCCGTCTGGAGGTCCTGAAGATTCTTGTGGTCGGTGAAGACGTCGAATGGATGTCGGGCTCCCTCCAGCAAATGTCGCCACTCCTCCAGCGCCAGTTTGATGGCCAAAAGCTCCCGATCTCCTATGGCATAGTTACGTTCCGCCGGCGAGAAGGTCTTCGAAAAGAAACCGCAAGTGAGTGTCTTGCCCTTGGGACCCTTCTGCGTAAGAATGGCCCCTGCTCCTACAGAAGAGGCATCCACCTCTAAAGAGAAGGGTTTCTCCGGATCTGGTCGGACCAATATAGGTGCAGAGGCAAAAGCTGTCTTTAATTCGACGAAAGCTTTCTCGGCTGCCAGGGGCCAACATTTCGGACTTGCGTTCTTCCTAGTAAGGGCCACGATGGGAGCCAACAAAGTAGAGAAATGAGGAATGAATTGCCGGTAGTAGTTGGCGAACCCCAGGAAGCGTTGTATAGCCCGAAGACCGACAGGTCGTGGCCACTGCTGGATCGCAGAGCGTTTAGCTGGGTCCATTTGTAGACCTCGATCAGAGACAATGTACCCGAGGAACGGGATGCTGGCCTGGTGGAACCGACACTTCTCCAGCTTGGCATACAGTCGGTTATTACGCAGATGTAGTAGAACCTGGCGCACCTGTGCCCGATGGGTCTGCATGTCTGGAGAGAAGATCAGGATATCGTCTAGATACACTATGACGCAGATGTAAAGAAGGTCCCTGAAGACGTCATTGACAAATTCCTGAAATACAGCAGGGGCGTTGCATAGCCCGAAGGGCATCACAAGATATTCAAAATGCCCGTCACGAGTATTGAATGCCGTCTTCCACTCGTCCCCCTCACGAATTCGGATAAGGTTGTAGGCCCCCCTTAGGTCCAACTTGGTTAACACCTTGGCTCCCCGAAGCCGGTCGAAGAGCTCAGAGATCAGCGGTAGGGGATACCAATTCTTCACCGTGATCTTGTTTAGCCCTCTGTAATCAATGCACGGGCGGAGTGAGACATCTTTCTTCTGCACGAAGAAGAACCCGGCACCAGCTGGAGAGGAGGATTTGCGAATAAAACCTTTCTAAAGGTTCTCCTGGATTGGGGCCGACATGGCCGCAATTCCGGCACGGCCGGGTGCCCCTTTCCCCCGCGGGGGGCTGCTTCCGGGGAGAAGGTCAATTTGGGGCAGTCATACGGTCGAGGGTAAAGCAACGTTCACCTGCTTCTCCGAGAATACCTCCCCAAAATTCCCCAGGTACTCCGCTGGCGGGCCAGGCAGGGGCTTAAAAGACACTGTGGGGGGAGGTGGAAAAAACCCGGGCTGGTGCCACCAGAGGAGGTCTTGACACTCTGATCCCCAATGGGGACCTCGCCTGTCTTCCAGTCCACGTGGGGCGTGGCGTTGCACCCGGGGTTTAGCCCCAACAGGATCGCCGAGGAAGCCGGGGCAGAAATAAAGGAGACCTCCCCTTGGCAAGACCCCTACACGAAGACACGGGCCCGGGGGGTTACTACTGTATGGAGTCGCAAAGAGTCCCCGCTATGGAAGAGATAGCAGGGCTTCCCCAGGCAAGCGGTAACGAAACAAAGGAGGCATAAAAAAAAGTCCAGGAAGGCAGAGACCCGGAACGTTTAAAACCACTCCGTTGTTACCTCCACCGGCAACATCAATCGTGGGGGAGATTTTAGCCCAGTGACCCCTCTCCCACGGCTCCAGGTCGAGCTTTTTCCCGAACGCTAGGGGCGCAGCGGAATTTTCTCAATGGCCCGGGCCTCACAAAAACAAAAAGGTTCTCCGCCTACGTCGGCAAGCTCTTGCCCGAAAAGGAGCCCGTTTAATCTGCAGGGTTCCTCAAAGGAGCCTGCGGGGCGGCACGGGGACCTGGAATACGGGGGCCAGACGAGGTAGTCGCGGTTTTCGTGAAGATTCTTGTTCCAGCGCAGCTCCCCCCCGCCCCCGGGAAAAAGCACATCTATGCGGGGGCAAGGGGGGATATTTCGACAGAAAGAGGGAAAGATCACTACAGCAAGGGCGCCCTTTAAAATCCTGCTGACAACCCTCTTAAAAATTGGGGCGCAGAGAGCGGGTCATTCCGGGATAGCTCGGAACAAGATTACGGAACGGGACCGGAGTCCTCACGGAGGAGCCCTCCCAAAAGAATTCGGGAGCCCCGTCCGGGGAAGACCACGTGTGGCCCTCGAAAAAAACTGCAAAAATTCGGTGAGGAAGGCTTTAGGTCTACTGTCCAGGGTCGTTCCAAACCCAAGGGGTGCCCAGCCCAGGGCTTTTCCGGAAGCAACCCCACCAAAAGGGCAACTTTAAAAACCTTTCCGGGGGGAACGGGTTCCCAAAGCCCAGTGCATGGAGACTGATAATAAAACCTTGAAAAATCTTCATCTCCGTCGAACTTGGAGGGTAAGGGAAAAACGAAGCCCCGGCCCCCAACGGTTCCCAGCTAACGGCAGGAGGAAGGGGAAACCACCGGCTTTAGAGGGGTTGCTGCGGGCGGGGAAGCCAGAAGTTTTGTGCATCTTTGACGGAGAGCGGCCCAAAATTTCCTGTGTGTTGCACGATCTGCTGCGACGGCGGAAACCCGTTTGGTCGAAAAGGTCCGCAAGGCCGGCAGGGGCCCCTTTGGGCGGGATCCAGGGGGATCAAAAACTGTAACGACGGGGTTTAGTGGATCCTCGGGACCCCCGCAAGCGAATATTTAAAGGGCCACCCCCGGAAAAGCGGAGTCTAAGTACCCCCCGGGTTATTCACCAAGCCCCCCCACAAAGGGGTTTTTGGATTGCTGGGGCCCCGTGGGGCAAACCAGGTCCGAAACCCCCCTGCCCCCGTAAACTTTGCCCCCCAAAAGGGGGCCCCGAGGTGCGCCCGGCCCCAACCCCCCCCAACCCCCCAAGAACCCCCCCGAAACCCGTGGAAAGGCCCAGTAAGGTCAGGGTTTGGCGGCAATTTTTGTGGTCGGGGACGGGCCGGAAAGGTCGGGCGGGGACAGGGGTTCAAAGCGAGAAAGTGGGCAAGAGGTCGGTTAACACGTAAGGGGGGGAATTTACATTGGGGAAACGTTTTTTTCTAAGGGCGGGGCAACATAGACCCAGAAAGGGAAAAGTCTCCCTTAAACCTCACCAAAAAATTTTAGGGGAAGCGCCGGAAACCCCGGCCACTTTTTGGGCGCGCTGGCCCTTTAAATTTAAAAAACCGACCCGGGGCCCCTAAAAGAAGGGGCACGCGCCCTCGGCCGACGAGGGGCGGGGACAGAGAAAGGAAAACGCGGCTGGGTTTGAGGGCCCCAAAGACCGAGTGCCCCCGGGGTTCCCGTCCCACGGCCAGCAGCGCCACCTGTCCTGAGCAGGGACCACGGAGAGGAGACACGGGTGCGCCTGTGGCCCGCGGGCCGGAGCGGGGTGCCGCTTGTTACATTAGTATTAAAATAGTATGCATTAAAAGGTTAATCTAATTTCAGACACTGATGGCATATTTGCAAGATATGCCATAAATGTATGAAAGGTAGGGGTCTTTAAACTATCTTCAGAATGTGCCTGCTTACTCGGGTGTTTCCATAACTCCCACAGGAATAAATGGAAAGAAAATAATCCCACATGAATAAAATTTTTTCTATTAAATTTTAATCCCCCCCCTGTTAGTTGCAATGGTTGGTACCCCAAATTCTTAATACAGATGCGGGAGCCCGGTTTTTCCCCCATAAAATGTATGCATTGAGAATAACCCATAAAGGGATGTTCCCATTTAACACACTGAAGACATTTAAATAGGATTTGCCATCAATGTATAATAGGTGATGGTCTTACCTAAGGGATATCTGCCTATCTCAGGAACAGGCTCCCATAAGTCTCTGCTCAGAATGGAGAGACGGTTACATAGTTTGTAAGGCCGATAAAAGACAGACGTCCATTAAGTTCAGCCTAATTTCAGAGTCACCACTCTCCATTCTTCTTTATGGGAGCCTCTAGTATAGCCTTCATAGGCCCTCATTTACTACTGCTGTCTAAAAGTTAGACAGCGTAGATGTAGATAGGCAGTCCAAAAATGCAGCTTGTTGCATCGTAGACTCACCCACTTTCCTAAGAGTCCACATTACTTTTCTGCCAGGCCTCGGCCACCTGTCGAGCGATGAGCAGAAGAAATCTCTTGTACCCCTTATATCGACCTTAGAGTTTCCATACGTCCCAGGTGTATTGGGGGTCACGGCACATGGACGTATGGATACGGTCCTGAGTGATCGCGCAAACTCTAAAGCAGAGTTCGCAGCGAATCGGCGCGAGTGCTATATTAAAGCGTGACATCCCCGCTTGAGCGCGTGGCACCCCTGAGTAGCACTGACGAATCGCGCTTCGGGATATGGGGTGGGGGGGGGATTTAATGTGTTGCACGGTTAACCACTGAATTATTTCGTTCGCGGACGATCGGTCGCAATAACTAAGAGAGACGCGCAGCGGATGAGATATCGCTTCATCCTGCGTCTCTTGTCGGCGGACAGGTCTGCGAACAACGGATCGCTAGATCCGTGATACAGCTCTGCCCTCACTGACAGACAGGCACGGAAGGCATAGAGAATGCCTTCCGGGTTGTCTAGTGACGTCACGATGCCCGAGCCGTCCCTGTGGTGTATTGTCCCGGCATCTGTGACTGACTTAAGTTGTTTAGGAAAACCGCTGCATCATGTAGCAAAAAGCTGAATGTACTAATATTATATTAGACATTTTCCTATGAATGAGAGATCTAAAGATCTGCTAATTTCAAAATCCCTAGTGGGGAAAAGTTAATGTAAAAATGTGAAAAAGTGAAAAAAAGATTAAAAAAAAGATGAATAAAAACAATGTAAAGAACACAAACACGAAAAATGAATATAAAAATAGTCGTACACGCCCTTTTCCCCCTTTTACAAACGCCAATCGCCCCAAAAATAGATAAAAATAAATAAAGTACCCATATTTGGTATCGACCGCGTTGCATAAGAGGCCTGCCTATAAATCTTGTCATGTTAATTAACCCGTTACGGTGAACGCCGTTAAAAAAAAAAAAAAAAAAAAAAGAAAAAAGCAAGCACGCAGAATTAAGATTATTGTTCATCCGCTAGCACATATAAATGGAATAAAAAGCGATCATGTAAACCTCCTAGAAACGCCAAAGTTGTACCAATTAAAACGTTCAGTGTTCATCCGCAAAAAAAAGTACCTCTCTACAGGCTCTGTATACGAAAAATAAAAAATGTTACTGCTGCTCAGAGAAGATAGCGATGCTTTTAATATTGTTTTACACGCACTAATAAAACACTTTTCTTTTTTTTTTAAAGCTGCTTCAACATAAAAAAGAACTATATAAAATTGGGTATCTGCCGATAATCGTAGCGACCCAAAGAGTAAACGCTATACTTATCCACGAGATACTCATGGTGAGCCTGTTAAAAATAAAAAATAAAAAAAACACTACTAGGATTCGCAGTTAATTATCTTCACCCTGGCTCCAAAAATGGTGAATTTAAAGCGATCAAAAAAGCCTTGTCCCCCCAAAAAATGATAATAATAAAAAAAATCTCTACAACTCATCTCGCAAAAAACAGTCCCTACACGCATCCAAAGCACAGAAAATTTAATAGTTATGGCTCTCGCTGACTATGGGCGATGCAAAACTGTATTTTCCTGGTTGATTAAAGTCGTTTTTAATCTATTATTGTATTAAAGACGCGGTGAAACATAAGAAAAAAATCACTCGCAAATTGGTATCAGGTAGTGAATCTGTATTGAAATGCTGAGTAAAGCTACCAATGTCATAGTATACCGTACAGTGACGCTATAAATTGTAATATAATTAAAAAGAACACATACCGAAGATTGCGGTAATTTTGTTCAAAAAACATCTTCAGAAAACATCCTTATTATTAAACATAGGGCAATCATATGCACAGACCCATAATGGTACCCAATAAAAACTTCAACTGTCAGCCTCCGACAAAAAAAACAAGCCCATACACAGGCTCTGCACACAGAAAATAGAAAAAAGTTATGGCAGTTCAGAATAAGGCTAAACATTGTAAAAACGTCGTGTTTTTATAGAACGTATTTTCTACTGTGTAAAAGTAATAAAACTGAAATAAGACAAACTATGATAAAATTTTATCATTGTTATTGTGAGACCCCAATATTAATAGTTATACATCCAGTTTACACTGCACTGGTCGAAATGCTGTATATAGTTGAAACTCAAAATACATGACTCCGAATGCGTTTCTCCCCCTATGTTTCATTGCGCAATGCTAAAAAGAAATGAAGACTTATGGAACACTCTGTGCATCTCCGCAAAATGCACAGTGATACCGCTAGATGAGATTTCCCTTGATGGGTGTTGAATCCAAAAATGGGGACGAAGTCTGGAGGGTTCGATCTGTTCTGCTATATCTATTGGGGGGTTTGCCAAATGCGAACATGGCTCCCACCAATAATTGCGTTCCAAATCCAAAATAGCGCGGGTCTTCCTCTCCTCCCTTAATGTCCCTTGCCTGCGCCCAAAAGAGTCAGTTTACACCCACAGATGTGGGTATTGCTGAAACTTGGAAGAAATTTGCTTAACAAAGTTTTAGGGTTCTTTTTTTCCAGGATTCCTTGTATTTATGAAAATTTTGTATAATGCTGTAAAATTGCAGATTATTGAAAAAAAATCTGTTTTTTTTTAAATTTCACAGGCCTTATAGCTGAAAAAAAAATTAGAACTCAACTGTGGGGTCGTATATACTCAATGCACCCCTGGATATTTTCATTAAGGGGTGTTAGTTTCCTAATATGAGGGCTATTTAGCGGTGTTTATTATGTTTTAGCACCTGTAGCTTGTCCCCACCTGAAAGATGGGCATAAATAAAAATCGTGATTGAGAAATGTAGACCCAGAGATATAGTAGGTGCTCATCTTATTTCTGGGGCTTATGGGTGAGCCAAATAGAGAATGCACTAGGGCCTCGTATGGGATATCTGTCTAAAAGAGGACAGACGCCTGGGGGAATTGATATTAAGTTGTGTGCTAGTCACATTTCCGTATTCCAGTTGAATAATGGATAAATATTGATAAATCTGCAAAAAAAGTGAAAATTTTGAAATTTCACTTACCACTTGCATTTAATTTCTGTGAAATATCTGAAGGTTATCAACTTCCTTAAATTGTGGTTGTGTAAAATTTATCTGTTAAGGGGTTGCTAGTTTTCTCAGATGGCGTCACTTATGGGGTATCTATAACATGCTCAGGCCCTCTCTAGAAGCCACGCGCAGAACTGGAGTGGTCTCCCTAACAAAATGTATATTGCAAATGTTGTCTTGTAAATGTGAGGAAATTACTACTGTGAATTTCTAGCCTCTAATGTCGTAAAAAAAGAGGACATTTAAAAATGATTGTCCAACCTATAGTGGACACTATGATAGATGCTAGTTATGTAACTGTATTTTGTGGTGAATAAATTATCTGTCTTGCGGCATGAAATTTTTGCAGAACTGTTCAAAATCGCAAATTTTTCCAAAATTATCATGAAAATTTTGTATTTTTCAACAAAACAAAACAAGGATATTTGTATGGAAAAGAATTTTCTTGTACTAACTTATAAACCACAATGTGTCACGAGAAACTCAAATCTTGAAATCACAATGAATAGGTAAAACGTGTCAAAAAGGTATTCTCACCATAAATTGTGGCACGATGCCAGTGATGATTCTCGCAGATAAATGGGGCTGTGTAAGAGAAGGATCAAAACAGGCTGGGTCCTTTTAAAGGGGTGTTGTCTCGCTACAAAGAATAGCTTCAGAATTTGTAGGGAACACAAATATAAACGACTATTTTCCAAATATATTGCATTGTTCCCCTCTGGTTTTCCCTAAAGAAGAACAGTGAATTTATTGAGACCTCTGTGTGCTATTTCGGAGTTCCCTCAGTAACCGGACTGTAAACATATCTCCTGGGGGGCTGTTTGATTCAAATGAGTACAGAGAGTGAGTCATAGCAAACACAGGTCAGCAGTGTCAGTCGCAGTTGTCCTGTGCTGCCAGAGACAGTAATAAAAGCTTGATATTATCTCAAGTAAATGACCGCGTCTGTGATTAGGGCTATTTGTTTTGGGAGATGCAGGAAAGAGTAGTCCTGTTCAGTTGGTTTGAGAAGCTAATCGCGTATAATCTAATTTAGCAATCTGAAAGAAGGCAACATTCGTCAGCATGTATCAAAAGCAGGGAGTTATGCAATAAGTATTTTTGTTGTGTATTTTGTTTTTTTTAAACCAGGAAGTGACAGTGAGTGAAATTTGTCGTTTATTTGAAAGTTGTACTTTCTGAAACCCTGGTGGGTGGAACAAACCTCCTTTAAGGGGTTAATTAAGTGGTTTCTGGGACATTGCTTGTGACATTCCTGCATCAGATGTGTTAGAAGGACACTTTGCTGTACAACAGAACTTTAGTAGATGAGGGCCAATTGGTTGTTTATCTGTACTTAGCGGAACTCCATAGAAGCAGGAGGAGAATGAGTGTTGCAGAGCACAGAATCCAAATCTATATGTGTTCTGAGACATTTGAAGGTCTGTTCTCATGATAGGTGCAGGTCCCAGAGGTGGGAACCACCCCTGTCACACATTGACGGCATATTCTATTGACATGTCATCATCGTGTGAGATGAAAAAATCCTTTAATGTGGCTGTAGGCAGCTAATATTTTATCATGTAACTATATGGCTAGTGAGTTGATTTGGAGCTCTGTAGGGAAAAAAAAGCTATAACTGCATAGAATACTGCAAACTTGAATCATTTTTTAAAGAAGCGTTGCCATAGGAAAGACTACAGATATGGCATTAAATAAGTGGAACTCATGAGCACTTCATTATAAATTTTGCTGCTAAACTAAAAACTGTTGTTGCCCATAGCAACCAATCACAGCTTGGCTTTTTATTTTTTCTAAGAGCTAGAAGATAAAATTTGAAAGTTGTGCATCGTAGATTGATTTGCTATGGGCTACTGAGACAGTTTTTGGTTTTAGAGGCAGTTTTAATAAATCTAACTTTTAACATTTGTACATTAGCAGCACATTTTATAATTTTCATCAGTGAAGCATACCCCATTTGAAAAATGCAGAATGATTTAATAATGAGAAATGTACTGTTTATTATTGGTGAAAACGGACTGTTCATACATAATAAATTGCAGGGCTTGTGAAATATGAATGGTTATCCTCAGGCTTCTGGAAAAGTAAGCGCAGCATATGTAAAGACAATGTAATATGTTATCTTTATTTAAATAATTAAACTGTATATACAGATGTATTTTGCTTGGAAAAGTGAGAGTCTGTCGGAGGCTGTTTCTATCAAAGGAGAGTATTCCACATTTTAGAACCGCATTCCTTTTGTCTTTTTGTATAATGGTATAATTCATTTTTCTTTTCATAAGTTTTATTATTCTAAGGTTAATTTTTTCCTATCCTTTGTCAAGTAGAATGTGACATTTAAAAAATGCCATTCCAATCCTATGTCAAGCGCCATGTGACATTTTCCGCAGTCGCAGTATTAGGTCCTATGTTATTCAGCATGCTATGAAACGGGTAACCAGCGTGTCTTGACGCCTGCTTACTTACTATATTTAATAAGATGGATAACCCACAGAAGCCAACAAAATGAGGGCTAAGAGTGAACGTTCAGGCCAGGGCCAGACATGCGAGGCACAGCCCTAATGGGATTCCCCACATGACCCGGCGCGCCGGCTCTGGCATGGGGTTGAGGGGGAGGGGTTTGACATGCGTCGTGCGTGTATAAGACCACACCGCGCGGGAACAGTCGCTGGGCCGGCAGTGAGGAAGTCCCACCCTCCCTCCCCTTTTTGTGTTTTGTTGTGACGTTGGTCATGGGAGTTTCGGTTGGTTTTCAGTTGGGGTGTGAGCACGGAGTGTGTTGTTGTTTTGTCACGCGTGGTGGGGAGCGTGGTATGGGTCCTTGGTAGTCGGTGTAAATTAATGGGGAGTGCAGGTTCTCTGCTTAGCTTCCCAATTTTGAATGGACCGGTCTGCGAAGTGGTAGGTCCACAGAGGCTGGGTCCAAGAGAGTGGAGGTGGGATAGAGTGGTTAGGAGCCACCTGTAGGTGGCTTTTGGGATACCATGAAGCCGGGGGTGACACAGCTGAGGGTTAAAGCTACGGTGAGAAGGAAGTGACACGTTTTTCGCACAGAACCTTGTTTTGGAGTATAGTAGCTCCAGGACCTCTAGCCAATTGGTTCTCTCTCATGGTGGTAATTTATGCATCGGAAGGTGTGGAATGTTTGGGGAAATGGGTTAGGACGAATGGGTATGCGGTAGTGTATACTCATATTTTATACACGTTATGGAAGTTTATTTCATTTGTGTGTTGTAATATAAATATGGCTGCTCTGTGGCAATTTCATCAACCTATGTCTCTAGTTTATCATTATTGGGCCGGGGAGTGAGGTGGTGGATCACTTGGCCAATGGTCAGCAGAGTATAGGCGCGTTGCTCGGGTCATTGCAGAGATTCTGCAACAGGACGCACATTTCTGTATATGAAGCAGCTGTACTACGGCAGTGAATCTACTAAGAGTCTGATACGCTCTGATTTACCATTTACATCACGAATTGTACTGCACCTTATGCAACAGCTGTTGCAGAAGTCAGGGGGCATTGGATACCACGTCTACACTGATCACGTCTACACTGGTTTCTAGACTTTGTCTCGCAGGAAAACTTCTGAAACTTCTTGGTGTTCTATACGCCACCGAAACCGTGCAAAGAAAAAGGCAAGGCTTGCCCTTGGAAGTCAAGGGGAAAATGAAATTGAAGCAACAAGAAGTTGTTGCTTTCACAATTCAGTCCCAAAATTTTATGACGTGGTGTTGGCAAGATAAGCGTCAAATTCTGATATTGTCAACTTTGCATGATGCAGATGTACAGACAGTGCAGAGATGTTCCAAAAAGAGATAAAAGCATCTTGTTGCTATAGATCAGTATCATTATTGACTAACCCTAGTGTGAGAGATAAATATTGTAGATTGGGTGCTTGGACCTACCCGTGTGTCACGATCGTACAAACTTCACCTCAGAAAAGTCTGGTAAAGTTGGTGGAAGAAAAGAATGGTTTACTGGCGCTACTAGATAGTGTGTGAAGTGAATGCATGTTATGTACTGTAGACAACTTGCACAAACAAGCAAATAATATGAAACACCAAATATGAACTATCCGACAAGTACTGACAAGGAAATCATCATGGAGCTGGTCGGTGATGTCCGTCACACAGGAAAATGTCATGGTCAACCCTCCACCCAAGATATTGCGGAACGACTGAACAAGAAGCCACACTTTATTGATCAGATGGAAGGCATCAAGGCAAAAGACTGTGCAGTGACATAAAAAACTCCAGGTGGAAGAACAACTGTGTTCTACTGTAAGGGTATGTTCACACAGCGTGTTGAGTCCGTGTGAATATACGCGTTATATAGTACGTGTTTGGATCCGTCTGTCACATCTGAACATGACCCGCAAACAACGCAGCTAAACAAATAGGCAATGTGATTTAATTGATTTTAGATATGAAAACACACATCGGCATTACACACGGAGTGATCGCCGATGCGTTGTTCATTGCGGGTCTTTCGATTCGTTCGAAGAGAATTGAACATGTCATTTCTTGGTCCGAAAGACGCAAGCAGGAGCCCTATAAATAAAAACTTTAGGGAGCGAGCCTGCTGTATTCAATCGCTCTCTCATCAAAACATGCAGCTGCGTTTTGGATCCGATCGCCAATGTGTTTTTGGATGTGATTTTCGGATCCAATACGGATCCAAAAAACGCCATGTGAACAAGACCTTAAGACATGTTCAAGAAAACATGGACTTCACCCAAAAAAATGTTTCGAACTGTATCATACAGTATCAGATATGTGAAGCAGGACCAACAGGAGATGTAAATAGTATGACTTTTACCAAAATGCTTTTGACACACACAAACTGTTCTATCGATGTTTATTTGAAGTTTATCTGACACTGGCAATATGTAGTTGCTTGTTTTCAGGCAATAACAGTTTGTTTTACTGAAAAATAACCATTTTTCGGCAAATTTAATAGGATTTTTGTGGGCAAGCACAAACATTTTATTGGATAGGAAAATGTTTGTTTTGTTTTTATTACATCATGTATACGGATATATACTATTCAAATAAAATCATTTACTGGTACTTGAACATAAAAATAAAGACAACCATATAAAGGATATCCTTACTGTTTCACACTATTATTGTACTGTATGTTGGGCCTTCTTAACACGCTTTTTTCAGTTTCTTGTCCCTTGAATTTCAAGTGGTTTTCATAGCAATTTTTACAAACATTTCTGATAGCCTTTTATAAATTTATTACATTTATAACATGCAGTTTTTCAAGTCTTATATGAAAACCTACAGAAAAAAATGCTTGAAAAAACACCATAGCTTCAATGTGCAAAGTTTAAAAGGAAAAAAAAGCAAATGGCACTACATCACCCCAAAATAAGCATGGATTGTAGTATACCCCTATTTTTGTAGTCTTTTATAAAACATCTGGCTACACATTAAAAGGAAAACAAAAAAATATTTTTTGTGAAAAACCTTGTAAGTAAAACTGTGATTGGACATGCATTCTAAATTGTTTCTAAGACACATTTCTTTGATGTTTGCAATGGACTAGATGTTCAATTAATGTTCAAAATCATTTTAAGGTGTCATCAATTGTTAGTCATTTGGTGTTAAAGTACCTTCATACCTTAAAAATTGTAAAATAATAAATTGTAATCTTTAGCTCTTTGCGTGACTTTTAGCTGATGAATAGCTACTGGTTGGTGTCCAGAAGTGCTATGAAAGCATCTTCTGCAAAAATAAAAGAAATATACACAGTCCCAGAGAAGGATGGTAAACATAACATGTCCCAACTACTGCCTTTGCTGTCAGTTTAGGTGATTTATGAAGCACAAAGTGCTCAGGCTTTAATCCTTCTCTAAATACCACAGCTATGTGCTATAACTATGTAATTATTATTGGAATAATCTTTAGTGTATGAACTCTCTCTCTGATCATTCTTATTTTCTGTTTAACTTTGATCCATGAATGATTTGTAATAATTGAAATAAATGAAGGGACATTAGATCTTATGGGATGAACACACAGAATTCTGTGATAACTAAGTCGTTACAAGAGTAACCTATTGGAAAATATCATTTTTGCTGAAATTAAGAATTATATGTATTTCTTATGTATTCCTATCTACACCGTTCTATCCACCTTCAGTCCTAATCCTCACCTGATCTTTCTCCCAAAGCAGAGACAGCTTGTTGCCTTGGATAGCAGACTTCACAAAATACTGGTCTAGATCATCTATTCGGAAATTGAGGTCTCCAAACCAGAACACCAGGCTGAAACGATAAGCAGAAAACAATGAATTGTGCCTAAAGCAAATAAAACTTACAAGAAGGTTAAGTACAGCAAACTGAAAGGCCAACATAAAACCATGGTGCACAAACCCACTATTAGGCTATGTCTACACAGCGCACAAAAACAGTCAGATTTTCGTTGGTTTTAGTATTTTGAAACCGCTGAAAATCCGACCGTTTATCCAGCCCATAGACTTTAACAGAAGAAACGACCTGTAGTCTACACAGGTTGTTTTTTTAAGCTCGTTTTCTGCCGCCTTGTAGTGCTAAGATATTAATTGACCATCCGGAATCCATATTGACAGTATTTCTTTAAGAATATCAGATGGTAATAGCTAGTCTTTAAGCTGTAAATTTCCTAACACCTGGTAATGTTAGTGAGAAACAGTGCATATTGACACAGAGGTCTGTTATCAGGGTCTCTCACATGACCTTGTTGTGAGAACGCTGTACCAAGTACCCACATAGCTCTGTGTTGGCGTGAACAACTCCTGTTGATAATAATACCCAGCAATGTTTAGGGAGAAAGGGTGGGAATGCAGGTGTTCATGGTTTATTACCCGGGGTGTTCAACATCCGGTGATGGATTTTTCCAGTGCCAGGTTAACCTCTGAAGAACTGGCCATTTGGAGGAGCGGGGGCCTTATACTGGAAAAATACTGATCTGTTAGCTTGCGTAACACTTGGTTACGCAGGCATTTGTTTCAAATGAGATATAACCTGAGAAAGTTTGCTGCAAAGTCAGAAGTATCTGGACCTGTGGGCTATAGAGGGATGCCTCACCGCCACCGTGTTGCATCCCAAGAATATCTCCATCTTCGCTGGCCCGCTTCTCCCAGCTGATGTTATAGATAGATGAAGTGTCATTCCTGGTGAAGCTTTGACCTGTATATAGGTGTAATGTAAGTATTTAACCCTTGTAATCCATATTATACAAGCTTTGCCTTTGTAATCTATATTCTGCAATAGTGTATGTAATATCACACTATATTCTTTTAGTCTTATGTAATCACTGAATTCTTCATATAACAAAGCATTTGATGTTGCCTTCTTTAAAGCCATATCCGACCCCTTAAAATAGTTGGCAAAACACGCCGGCGGATTTAGGAACATGTTGTATAATCCGCCGGCGTTTTGCTGTCGGTTTCCCATACAATCAATTCTATGGCCAACGGCACAATAAACTAGAACAAACTGTTGTCAAAAATCGTGACAAAATCCGCGGTCATGCAACGGCTTTCCGATGGTTTTTGTGCAATGCTGTGTGGACCTAACAAATGCAATCCTTCAAGCTTATGTATAGTGAAGTAGAATAGTATTTTCCTCTTCCCAATTTCATTTATGTTTGAAAAATGTTCAGCCAAGTAATAATATAAGACAAAAACAACACAAAGTTAACACAAAAGACATTAAATCGACAATCATTTTATATAAAGGGAGAAAAAACTACCTAACACCAAATAGTCCTGTGTGAAAAAGGTTGGTTTGTCAATCAAATATCTAAATTTAACTGAAAGTTGATCTCAATCAGGTCACTATTGTTGTCTTTGCTTTATATTGTTTTAAAATCTGAAACCATTACAAATATCCAAAAAAGAAGGATACTTGTTCACTGCACTTTTTATGTAAGTTTTGACGTTTCAGCTATGCCTCTTGGCACCAGTTTTGTCTGCCATATTTACATATTTAAAGTTCAATGTTATTACTATTTTTGGCAAATGACAGACCTTTGATATCATCCAGAATATTACTATATATTGTTTTCATTTGTCTGCAAGGGTAGGCGTTTGATGTTTGTCCTTTCTATTCAAATAGTTGTATTTCATCTCATTTATGAGCACAATAAAATTTAAATTACAAAAAATGAACAAACTCTACAGTCATTCAAGGAAGACAAGAAAACTCTGCCTGTTGTATGTTAAAAATGTGAAGTGTAAAATAGGTTTTCTTACTAAAGACAAATTTTGACATGTTGAGGGTTCCTAAAATATGTCCTAAAATCCACTTTAAAAAGTCGGTGCACCTACCTGCACAGCCATGGTGGTCCCTCTGTAATAGAAATGCTTCCATTGTACAGTGCAAATGTATTTGCATAAATTTGGATAACTCTAGAAACCTGTTCTAAGGCCTTATACTGTGTCCACATCAACTCATTTTCATATGTTCGCTTTGAGCCCTGCTTATTTACATTTTGAAGCAACAAGCCACCAAAGAAGACGTTTCATTGCAATAAACTGATGAGATATTGTGACTTAACCCTTTCTACTCAGACACCTATTTTCTGCTTAGTTATTGAGCCTTCAAAGTGGTTTCTGTGTACTTTTAACCACTTTAAAGGTGGATAATTACTTTTTCAAGGTAAAATATGTAATGGTACACAAGGTGCCATGAAGCAGATGTCCTCCTCACAGCCAAGCCATGCAGAACTCCATTGCCCGCAGCACTAATTATCACTCAGTCATGAGTATTCACAAGAAGCTCCTAAATGGGTAATGTGGGAAAAAACAGTTGTGACCTCAAGGCATCATGTTCAAGTGAGAGATTGGCCAAAAGACACCATGTAGTCGAGGCCTTGAGTTCTTCCAGCATTAAAACGTTGTTGGCTGTGAACATGTGGTGTCTCAAAATATAGCACACACGGATGTAATTTATGAAGATATTTTAGATAATTTTTCTTAAACTGTGGCACAATCACTTTAAAAAACACTATTACTTGGGTAACACAACTTGATTGATGCTTCACTTTGTTCCTGCAGCCTCTTACATGTGTACTAAAGGAAACATATTGGCAATATCCTATTGAGATGAACCATGGAGAAGAGGCAGGCTACCTGATTCCACTTCATTTTATTCTGAAGCTGTGCAGAATATCAGGAATTAAAAGGTGACAGACTAAGGGTATGTTCACACGATGTATTGCGGTGCGTACAGTATGCGCTGCAATACATCGTGTGTTTCGGGAGCTTGCGCTGATCAGCGCGTACTCCCGAGGCACGGGGGGGCCGGCAGCCCACCAGCCCTATTATCAATACGATCGTACTGTACAAGCGGGAAGAGGAGGCGTAATCCATAGTTCTCTATGAGAGTTATGGATTGCCATAATTATGGGTCACATTTCCCCACGTATTAAGCGCAGTATGCAGCGAAATACGCGGCGAAATGCGGCCCAAAATAAGCCGTGTGCACATACCATAAAGGAGAAATATCCACTAGACAGGTTGTATCTGGATTCTCCTCCCAACCTCTGTCACAGATTCCGTCATATTTGGGAAGAACGATAACATGGCATGTAGAGGTATTTTTACCATCCAAACTTCAGACATCACAACAGAACACTAAAGACTCCATTAAAAGTTAATGGGATCATTCTGGCACTTTATCTTACTTTTTTTCTTTGGTTCCTATGGCAGAATTGACAATGCAAGTGTAAACTCAGCCTGAGTTTAATTAACAGAACTCATCCTATCCACAAAGAGGGAGAGTTTTGTAGATCGGGCTTAGATGGCTGAGGAGAAGCATTAAGGGAGTTCACAGAAGACACTTCTCCTCAAGCTTGGCATCTTTTTTTTCTGAAAATATATAGAGCTTCAGAAACGAAAATCAGTTCAGAATGATCAAGAAGCCTGTCATTATTTATTTTTTAATTCACAGTTCCCTGTGAATGAAGCTGACTAAAATAATCAAAAAATAACCATATCTGTTGTTCAAAAGTAAGTATATAGGTAAAGAGAAAAGCAACTAAGTTCACTGGCTAATAATCAACTTCAGTCATCAATATTATGGCTTCTTGTATTCTGAATTAGCACGTGTTGGTACTATGCTCTTCATGTGATGAACAACTATAGTAGCAGACGTTTGAACTAGATGGGAAACTACGCTGATTTGCCAGTTTATTAGAGACACCCATCATGTAGCATGTTGAACCTCCTTTGGACTTCAGAACCACAGCAATTCATCAAGGCACAGATTCCACTAAGTCCTGGTTCATATCTTTGTTTGAGGTTCCGTTCAGAACCTCAGTCACAGATCCTGTTGAGAACAACAAAACAAATGCTGCGCTATTTTTTTCAGTAAAAATGATGTACATTGCGACAGACCGCATTGTAGTCAGGCGCCATTTGCTCATTGTTAAATGGATCCAGTCTTACTGGATCCATTCAACATGGTCTCCATGTCAATTAACTCCCCGTGCCTACAATACGATCGTATTGTATACCCGGAGAGAGAAGGTGTAATCCATAGTTCTCTATGAGAACTGTGGATTACCTTAATGATTGGGGCGCATTTTGCTCGTATTAGAGCGCAGTACGCTCTCAATACGTGGCGAAATGCATCCCAAAATAAGCCATGTGAACATAGTGTTCATAGAGTAAACAGTTGCTGAAAACTTGGTGGGCCACAATGCTGAAATGTCTATCCACAGATATGAAAAGAACCAAGTTGTGTCAAGAAATTATTCCCATACTACTATACACACCAGCCTAAACTACTGACACCTGAAAAGAAGGTTTCTATTGTCTATGTGGCTTATGCCAAATCTCTTCTCCATGGGCACAGTGGAAAAAAAAATTTGGATTAATTTAACTAGCAATGTGCTTTCACTGCTCAGTTTCTGTTTCCCTTAGGGTATGTTCACATGGTGTATTTGCGGTCCGTATTTTGGAAGTGTAATTGTGCTGATTGAGAGCTATGATTACTTGCCATTTTCCCCTGTGCCGGGGGAGAGAATTGACATCTCACTTCTTCCTTGTGCGTTAACTGAAAGTCTGTGGGAGCCAGCACAGAGCGTTTTAGAAGTATGCGCCGCCCAGTTCATACTTCTTAAACACCCACCGTATTGCGGAGTGTGCAGTGCGCACCGCAATATGCTGTGTGAACATACCTTTAGACAGCAATGGCACTCAGCCAGGTCATCTGCTGTTTTAGCTCATCAACACTAAGCAATGGCATGTTGTACCTTTGTACACATTGATTGTAGCCCCAGCATTGTATTAATCTGCAATTTGCTTGACGGTGCACTGTTTGCCACAATAACTCCTGACATCCTTTTCTGACCTCTTTTATCAAAAAGTTGTTTATGTCCACATTTCCACACCTTTGCAAAAGAAAACCCTACAAGGTTTGCAGTTTTTAAAAAGTTAGCCTCGGCTATTCTAATGCTGATGACTGTGGCTGATGCAAACATCAAAAAATTTCTTATTGTAACACTGAAACTGATCTACAGAAAACCTGATTACTTTATTTGATGCTGCAACACGGAGTAAGGTGTCTATTTTCATATATGGTGAAAGAACAAGTGTCTCCACTAAAGTGGATTTTTATAAGAGGAAGAACCAATTTTTGGCAAATCACTGAAACTAAGTACAGACTGGAAACTCACTCATGGTCTAAGACGCCATTTGCTAGGGGACCCTGGAACTGCTGCAGCTGCAGAATACTCTCAAAATTGTCCACACGCTGGTCCGAATTCTCCATGTGAGCTGGCAAGTGACAGTTTAGAAAGCACACCATGTGTCCAAACAGGGATAACCGAATGCTGACACCACCTTTATTACCCTAAAAAGAAAGTAAAAGTGAGGCAGCAGAAATGAGGCAAAAAAACATACCAAACCACCCTGAAAAAACCCACAGGTGTCAGGACTCGTCCACACTTGCGTATTACAAATCTATTTTATATTGCATGTTTTTTCAACATGTAGTATGTTCCAACTGATCCATATAGGTAAAATTTTTAGTCCAAAGAGGTCAATGGTTTGAATTTAAAAACACAATGGGGGACATTTATTATGACAATTGCGCCAGAATTCTGCCGCAATTTGAAGCAATAATACTAACATACATGCTTTTAAACACTTCTGCACCTCGTTCCACAAAAGGGGCGAGGTGTCAGAAAAAGATTGCCGTGCGTGTGGTGCCATGCACCAAAAAATGTACCAAATTTTTCATGCAATTAGTGCCATGAAGTACGCCGGCTAATTGAAGGTGTAAACCTAGTCTAAACTATGATAAATGTCTAGTCTAGGTTTACACCATCTTAGTAATAGACAGTAGTGATAACTTAAACTCAAAATTGTCTACTAGTAAGACTGTCTTCGTTGCCCATAGCAACCAATCAAAGCTCAGATTTCAATCTTGCTGACTAGTTTAGGAAACAAGCTTAGCTGTAGTTGCTATAGGCAAAAAAACACTTCTTACTATTAAAAAGCTTTGATAAATGAGACCCATTGCATGTCGACATAAGTCATATGTGTGTATTTTTTGCATTTTTATCATCCATATTTCTCCAATTTTACAAAATATCAAAGAAAAAGTTTATCCTTTGACAAAATCAAGAATACAAGATGAAGAATGGACAACTCAGAACATGATACAGAAGAAAGAAAGGAATACATATAGAAACATATTTGACCCATATTTCCATAGGCAAGACTTAATAAGCCTTTAGGCTGCTTTCAAACTAAGGGGTTTTTTTAAACAGTTTTAGATCATTTTTTTTTCTCTCCATAATTTGGAGGTAATGCTAATCTACAAGTCTATTCACATGGCCATCTAAAATATGTATGCAATTTAAAACACAGCTAGCTCTACTTGCATCCATTTTAAGGATGGGAAACACACGCTGCAGTTCCTGTAGAGTGAATAAAATACAGATATGATCCATACGGGAGCTGTCTTGAATCAGTATGTCATCAGTCTTTTATCCTATAAGTCTTTTTATCCTATTAAGTTACATTTTCAGTCCAAAAGACAGCCCGTCAGCATTATTGATCAGTAATGCTGATGATTTGCTGATGATACTGATGCAATAATGGATTATAAACTTTCAGCTCAGGTCTAGCTAGGGTGGCATCAGAGCCAGGACAGCGACTAGGTGAAGTTAGCCAACCACCTAGGATGCCACTACATCACAGGCAGAAAAGGGGGAGCAAGGGGGTGGGCTGAATTTTCCACAGGAGGGGTGCTATATGCCTTATTTACCAGATTGCAATCAATAATTCAGTGACAATGCTTTTGAAGAAAGACATGCACACTGTAATTAGCTTATATAGTGGTATAAGGCGTTCTATTGGCCCATACAGTATTTTGCATCAGTATTTATAAACCAAAACCAGGAATGAAAACTAGAGAATAAAAAAAAAAACAGCATGTGAACCAAGTCAAAGAGGTTTTTTTTTTCAATGTACACATAAAAACAAATTGCAACATAATAAATTATATGTCCTATGTTATTCTGTCTGTCCATAGTACCCCCAATTCTTCCTTAGAATCACTTATGCTCGTTACCTTCCCTTCATGCACTTCTTGCTGAATTTGGGACCCTCTCGGGATATAAGATCAACACCTCAAAGACAGAGGCCCTTCCAATCAACATGCCCCCTGAGGTCTTATCCTCCCTCAAAAATAATTACTCCTACAAGTGGCAAACCCAATCGCTCAAATACCTGGGCATCCAGATAACGGACCAATATCCCTCCCTCTATAGCGCTAATTTCCCTCCCCTTTTTAAAGAATTGAAAGATACACTCTCTAGGTGGCACCGCCTTCCCCTCTCTCTTCTAGGTAGAATTAACTCGGTCAAAATGTCCATCTTACCAAAACTCCTCTACCTATTCGAGACTCTCCCGGTAGCGGTCCCGCTGAGTGAGCTACGCTCCATACAGGCAGCTATCCTAAGATTCGTGTGGGCCCAGGGCAGGCATAGGGTAGCCAAAAGTGTTATGATGGCCAGTAGGCGGCGTGGGGGACTGGCGGTTCCTAATATCCTCAACTACTATTGGGCCACCCACTTGCGTTGTATCCCAGCTTGGTCATCCTTCCGAGCATATACCAAGTGGATGGAGATAGAAAAGCTGTGGCTTGCACCCATCCACCCCAATGCACTTCTATGGCATTCGAAGCCTCTCCCCTCACTGGGATACCTATTGGGTCCAATCAAGTTTACGTGGCAGATATGGAATCAGTGCAGGACCAGATTTCAGTTAGCTTCCAAAGCTTCACCCATGGCTTCCTTTTTGTGCACACCCCTTTTCCCTGCTGGCTCATCTGGATTTGTGGCAAGACCATGGCTGGGGCATGAGTTATTCCGGTTTGTGGATGTTGCTAGGGCAGGAGACAGGAGGCTGATTCCGTTTGACACCCTTCAGAGGGACTATAATCTCCCTGAGAGATCCCGATTTCATTACCTCCAGATAACTCACCTCATGTCCTCCATGTTTGGCACATCTACCCTCTCGATCCCGACCTCCTTCGAGCAGCTTTGTAAAGCGGGCCACAGTACTAAGGGTCTCATTTCCACGATCTACTCCATTCTCTCAGACCCGCCCTCTGCTGAACCCCCCACACACAAATACATGGCCAAGTGGGAAAGCTACTTAGGTAGGGAAATACCCCTCTCCTCATGGCAGGTGATTTGGAATGCAGCGGCGAAATCCTCAGTATGTATCCAGCATAAAGAAAATCTATACAAAATACTATTCTTTTGGTACCATACACCAGAGGTCCTGCACAAATGGAACCCCCAGCTCCCATCGGTATGCTGGCGATGTTGCTCCTCAGTGGGTACGCTGCCGCATATTTTTTGGGATTGCCCGATTATTCAACCCTTTTGGTCACAGGTCAGGGAGCTTATAGCTGAGGTTTTGGGGGTGAGGATCCCATTGGACCCTCTCACCTATTTACTGAGTGGGCCGGTCAAGGGTCTATCTAAACAGGATTCCAAACTTATGTTACATATCCTTACAGGAGCCAGGTGCCTAATTTCAGGTAGATGGAGGCAGACCACGCCGCCAAGTAGAGGGGATCTCTGCCAGAGGCTCACAGAAACACGGCGAATGGAGTTTCTAACTGCCCTGCTCCATGACAAAATGGATTCTTTTGATAAAATTTGGTCCGCATGGGACATGCACCAGCTTGTTGGACCATCTTGACCAGAACCCTTCCCTTCTTTCCACCCCCCCCCCACTCCACCTTACCCCCTTTTGTCTCATGTCCTGCGTCTATATGTTTTATGCTGTTTCTTTTTGATGAGGCTGGAAGTCTTTGATCTATGGCTTAATGAGTAACCATGTAAGCCTTGTCTAATTCGCAGCCTCAATGTTATTTCCGTTTAGGTTTGATTGCATATGTTCAATGCCTGATTCACACATGCCTTACACGTGTACTATATTTCTCAGGTGTCAATTTGCACCGTTGTTTTACTTGTTTTGTCACAATAATTGAAAAATCAATAAAAATTGTCAATTAAAAAAAAGAATCACTTATGCTCGAGGCATAACTGAAATTCACCTAATGATAGGAAACTGGAACAGCAGAATGTGTAGCATTAATTAAATCTATATATCAGGCCTCCAAATCACAAGGCTTGAGGTCCAAAAAGGGTTATGGCCTATGTAAAACCTGCAAAAAACAGGCGGTCCAGTGGTATTCATTGGTGGTTCAGGTGCCTCTCTGAGAGGTCTAGGGGCATTCCTTTATGTGCATGGGAGTCCTGGGCAGGCAGAGAAGTAGACCCAGATGGTCTGGTATTCACCTCATGAAATATTGTGCAGGTCTGCCCTAAATAATAGCATAATATAGCAAAGAACCCACATAGTAAATCTAGAGGAAAAGAAAGTCACCGGTGTGTTATCGCCAACAAAATGTTCTTGCACCGGAAAAGGCTCCACAGCAGCTACTATGGCTATAGTTACACCCATGTTCTGGAGGAGAACAAAGTGAACTAAAAAGCACACAACACAGATCTCAATATGGTTCTAGGTGCATATTATATAGTACACCAAATTGTCTTGAGGCTCATGAGGCCTAAATGCCTCCAACAGTATACTAACCCAATAGCCCCCTAATCCAGTCCTTGTGCAATCAGTCTGTACATCTCGTAGATAGGGCAAGTGAAAATACTTGGCAAACACCAACAAAAGACAGCCCTGCATCCGCACAGAGCTTACCTATAACAGAAAAAGAGACAGCAAATTAAAAGTCTGTTATAAAACAAAGCAAAACAGGTTATTAAGCTTAACATGTATTAATTAAAAGATTAAAAGCCTGCCTTGTCATCTATGATTAAACAGGAGGCTTATTTTGAAGGACTTGTAAAAATGCAAAATCTGTCTGAATAGAACATACAGAGCGCTGCCACAGCTTGACAGCTTCTCTACTTTCTGAGCACATTGGCTGTAATCAGGCAGGTTAATACATCAATACAAATCCATCTGGAGCAGCAGGTCAGTACACTGCCATGGGATATAACAGATAAATGCTAATCAGTGTTTCCAGTCTTTAACAGGTTACTCTGGAACAGAGACAAATTAATGAGGATAAGAACGTCTCTGAAAACATGAACATTATTGACTCCCTTCAACCAAACAGCGTTATCATTGGTATAAGATGCTTCCTCGAAGCAGGACTCTTTTTATTTGGGGCATTTTAATGATTTTAGCTGGTTTTATTATGTCTAGAACAAAAGTAAATTGCTATAAAGCGTGCACCACCATGTGGGTTCCATGTATACGTTTATTTCTTCCTAAAAATAATTAGGACAAGAATGCAATGCAGTGGCGTAGCAAGGGAAAGGCTGAGGAGGTAGGGGAGGTCAGCTCCAGGTGGCATTGTTTTGGGGCCTATATGGAACACTTGCCAACTCTCCCGGACCCTTGGGAATTTTTGGGGAAGTCTCCTGGGGGGCGGGCCCGGAATGTACACCTGGTTCCGGCAATAGAAACGGTTTTTTTTCCCCCCAAAGATGCCATAGCCCAATAGCGCCCCTTTAAACACCCTAGATGGTTACTGGAGGCTCAGGGTCTCCCATATACTGGAGCCTATTAGGCCCTGCCAAAGACAAAGTATAGGCTGCCTGTAACTGGCACAGAATAATACATAGTGATAAAAGCAATCAAGCAATGGCATAGTCTACTCCCATGTTGGGGACTACAAAAAAATAAATAAAAAGCATATTAGTGAAGAATGTTTAAACACATAAACAAAATTAATGAAAACAAACGCTACACCCCCATTTCCCCGATAAAAAAAAAACAGGGGAAAACATAATAGGTTTCTCCCATGTCCATAAAGAAATTTAAATGTTTTAAAATTAAACATGTTTCTTAATTTCAAAAAAATTTCCCAAAAAAAAAAAGAAAAAAACACACCAATTGCCTTTTTTTATCCAGCCTCACAAATATGAAATGAGCAGTGATCAAAAACTCTTATTTATCTCAACATGGTCAAACGAAAATGTCAGTTTTTTCCACCAACCAAAAACTCTTTCCCCACCCACTTTTGAAAAATAAAATAAAAAAAGTTTTGGGGTTTTAGGAAATCATGGAAAATAAAAACGTGGCAATTATAAAGGGGCCTGTACAAAAAGAGGCTGAAAATGTGGGGATATGGACTGTAAAAAAAGGCGACTCAGGGCCAGCCCCCAGCAGCAAAATCTCTGGCTACACCACTGATGCAATTCCAAATATTGGAAGTGTAAAAGACCATGAAAAGAATGGGAAAAGGGGCCCCCACCTGTCCCAGAAAAAATGTAGGGCCCGAGGATAGATAAACCCTTTAAATTTGGGCTAGAAAAACTCTTAAAATCAAACGAAAAGGCAGAGCGAAGAAACACCACTATATACAATATCTCACAAAAATGAGCACTCAAATTTTTTTAAATATTGTATTATCTTTTCATGGGACAACATTTAAGATATGTTTAAATTTGATACCCAAATTTAAATATTTACTGGGAAACTTCTTTTCCACTCCCCCCAAGACGACATCCCCGTAGCTTGGGGGAGTTAGAGGGCCATTTCGCGCTCCAAACCTTTTTTTTGGGGCAAGCTGCACAAATGCTCAATTTGAAATCTAGGTCTGGGGGCAAAGCCCTTTATCAGTAAACTATACCTTACTTTTCTTTAGCAAGGCAGTGGTCATCTTGGAGGTATGTTTGGGATCGTTATCGTGTTGGAATACTGCCCTGCAGCCCAGCTCCCGAAGGGAGAGGGTCAAGCTTTGCTCTGCTTCAGTATGCACAGTACATGATGGCCGGCTGTAGCTCCCCACAGCCGGCAGCACTTATGCATCCCCAAACCACTCTCACCACCATGCTTGACTGTAGGCAAGACACACGTGTCTCTGTATTCCACACGCTTGACACCCTCTGAATCACCTACGTTTACCATGGTCTCATTAGACCACAGGACATGGTTCCAGTAATCCATGTCCTTAGTCTGTTTATCTTCAGCAAACTGTTTGCAGGATTTCTTGTGCATCATCTTTAGTAAAGTCTTCCTAATCGGAAGACAGCCATGCAGACCAATTTGATGCAGTGCGCGGCGTATGGTCTCAGCATGGACAGGCTGACCCCCACCCCTTTAACCTCTGCAGAAATCCTGGCAACACTCATATATCTCTTTTGAAAAGACATTCTCTGGATATGGCACTGTGCATATGCCCTCAACTTATTTGGTCGACCAT
Organism: Phyllomedusa bahiana; assembly: GCA_025379985.1. NCBI lineage: Eukaryota > Metazoa > Chordata > Amphibia > Anura > Hylidae > Phyllomedusa > Phyllomedusa bahiana. The sequence goes on along the minus strand of JAODAL010012515.1, from coordinate 54,433 downwards.
GCTGAGGCCTGTTCTGAATGGAACCTATCTTGTTAAACCACTGTGTGGTCTTGGCCACCATACTGCAGCTCAGTTTTAGGGTGTTGGCAATGTTCTTATAGCCTAGGCCATCTTTATGTAGAGCAACAATTCTTTTTTTCAGATCTTCAGAAAGTTATTTGCCATGAGGTGCCATATTGAACTTCCAGTGACCAGTATTAGAGAGTGTGAGAGTGATATCACCAAATTTAACACACCTGCTCCCATTAACACCTGATACCTTGTAACACTAATGAGTTACATGACACTATGGAGGAAAAATGACAAAATAGGCACAATTTGTCCATTTGCACTTAAGGGTGTAGTCACTTTTGTTGCCAGTGGTTTAGCCATTGATGGCTGTGTGTTGAGTTATTTTGAGAGCACTCCAAATTTACACTGTTATACAAGTTGTACACTGACTGCTTTACTACTTTATCAAATTGTCATATATTCAGCGTTGTTCCATGAAAAGATATAATACAATATTTACAAAACTGTGAGGGGTGTACTCACTTTTGTGTGATACTGTACATAGTGATGTGATTGAACTGATGGTAGTAAAGAGAATGTATAGAGACATTGTATTCATTCTGTAGGCTTGAAGCAGCGTATTATTCCATTCCAAGGAGCGCTCCAAAAATTTCATTACAAATATGTTGTCATTTATTTGTCAGTTATTTTTTAGTGGCAAATATTAAAACCTAAGACTCTCCATATGGATGATTTACTATAATGACTATTGTGTGAATATAGGGCCACATGTATGAAAACTGTCGAGGTCTAAAACTCACTTTGTTGCCCATAAAAACCAATCAGAGCCCCCTTTCATTTCATATAGTACTCTGAAAAAATGAAAGGGGCGCTCTGATTGTTTGCTATGAGCAACAACGTGAATTTTAGATTTAGACAACTTTCATACATGTGGCCCATAATGTTTAATTTCACGTTACAGAGGTTTTAATATCTGACACAGGATTTTGTTAATCTCTCTCCCTCTACACATATGTATTTATTAGTAATCAGCTTCCAATATGTATGTATGCAGCAATCACCACTGATCTGTATTCCCTGCTGTTTCAGATCTCACCAGCACATAGCTGAAGGGGCTCAAGACATCCATGAACACTTCACTCCACTGATCTGAGAACAGAGCATCCTTTAGACGCTTATTGATCATAGAATTGACCTCTTGTAACCTGAAGAGACAAAGTATTAGTAGAGTGATGCCTGAAAAACACTAGAGTGGCATAGATATAAAATTTCATCATTGTAACTTTTAAAGGATAGGTGAAAAGGGATATTTTCTTACCCAATAACAAACATATCGGTCTTGCCATCTCCAGCATTAAGGCAAAGAAGACTGGTGAGGTCTGAAGGTGGCACCGAACTGCCGACATTCCATGTTATAATATATACCCTGTACAAGGATAATACAATGCGCAATTGTAATGGGAAAATGACATATGCACGAAAAAATGATATCATACATTTAAAAATAAATGCAGTTAGGTGTTTTAAAGGGTTTGTTCATTCATAAAATTACAGTTATATGGGGCTGAAGTATAGGGGGTGAACAGAAAAAAAATAAACACAAAAGGGAGAGGCATGGACCGCACATCCTCACATTATACGTTGATCTAATGCTTATCAGCAAAACTTTACAAAAATGAACAGGAGGTTCTTTTTGATCAAACAGTTTAGGCCCACTTGCCACTTCACAGCAACCTCTTTAAAGTGGGTCCCTACACTAATGGATTTAGCACTGCATGGCGGCCGCCACCGCAGCAAAAACCACAAAGATGAGGGGCACAGTCCAGTGGCCCAACAGCACCACTGCTGCCTGACCTAGGGCTGCACCACCCCACCAGCACAGCATCACAGCAGCAATGGCCTCCACACTGCACCAACAGCAAAAAAAAGAAGCATTAGATCAACGTATAGTATGAAGATGTGCGGTCCATGCCTTTCCCTTTTCTGTTTAAGTACATACGTCTATCTTTTCACACATGAATCAGCACTCCACCCCATTTGGCCCAAGTGTTTTTCATTAGTAGTAGTCTGTATAAGGGTATGTTCATACGGCTAAATTGTGGCGCGTACAGTACGCGCCGCAATATGCCGTGTGTTTTGGGAGTCGCGCTGATCGGCGCGTATACCCAAAGCACAGGGGGCCAGCAGCCCACCGGCCCAATTGATATGCATTACTCGCAGCGCGTAATCGCCGCAAATAATTGACATGTCACTTATCTCCCTGCGCGTACAATACGATTGTATTGTATGTGCAGGGGGACGAGGCGTAATCTATAATTCTCTATAAGAGCTATGGATTACCGTAATTGCAGCACGTATCTTGCTGCGTATTGCGCTTAACAATACTTAATGCTTAGAAATACGCCCGCAATTACGCCTGAAAAGAAGCCGTGTGAACATACCCTAAGGGTTGCTGGGTGCTGCAGACCACTGGGTTGTGCCCTTTGCGGGTGTGGTTATTGCTGCTGCGGTGGCCGCCATGCGGTGCTACCTCATAGTGAAGGGACCACTTTAAAGAGGTCGCTGTGAAGTGTCACGTGGGCCTATACTGTTCGATCAAATAGTATACTAAGAACCTCCTGTTCATTTTTGTAAAGTTTTGCTGAGAAGCATTAGATCAACGTATGGTATGAGGATGTGTGGTCCATGCCTCTCCCTTTTGTGTTTAAGAAAAAATAATAATACTTAGCTTCTAGTCCTGCCGCTCTGGGGCTCCCCAGGATCTGCTCCTCTTCACTTCTGGGTTGTTGTCCCAACGCACAGTAGAGGCTCATGCTCTATAGTGAGTGACTGGAGAGTGCGCCTCTCCTGTTTGTCGGGGTGAGGACCGAGAAGTTAACAGGACTGGATTTTGGTTACTTAGGGTGACATGTATGAACAGGGCTGCGGCAGTCATCTGGCGTCACAAAGCAGTAGTAGACCAGTTCTATAGATATCTGAACAGTCGCACTCCAAACTTTGGCGCGAAAGCGCCTGCACAACACATTTTAAAGCGCCAAAGATTTGGGGTGTTCTGGAGGTATGTCGCACCACATTTGCAGGATTGAACACATTTATGATTCTTTGACGCCATATCTAGGCACATAACAGAGCAGACAGACCAGGTTAAAGGTGGTCTGCCTGAGCCTGAGTTGTTGTATTGGCACTACACTGCCCTTTATGTATGATCTGCAGAAGAACAGGTTCATGCATTCTGGTGCATTCTACACTACCTTAAAGCTATTTAGAACTGGCCTGTGAGTGCCAACGTTCATACATGTCACCTAAAGTGAGTGATGGAAGACCAGGAGGTCAGTATTCGTTGCTTTACACCCTGACCCCATGTAAGTGTAATATTATTAAACTGGACAACTCCCTATAATTATATGCCCTTCACATGTAATAAACCATCAAATATTATTTTAAAGAAGCTGCAGCTCTGAAAACAAACATCCAGTATGCACAGCAAATAAACAAAATTATTGGTTCTGTTGATTTGTGTTTCAATAAATATAAACTATAGATGAATTTGGCATTCATGTAAATGAATACTTTGGATCCGATGGTCAGTCTAGTCTTCACAAATAACTATCTGTTCTATTGTAATCAAGAAGATGGGAGCTTAAAGAGGATCCCATCATCTACTGGTCTGCTCCAAGATCAGTAGCACAAGAGCTTCTCCCTCTACAAAACTAAAAGGTTACATAGTAAAGTAATTCAACTACGCATTCTAGGTTATCTAAGCAAGAAAGAAATGACATTTAGGGGGACACCTATGAAAACGGTCTAGGTCTAAGACTTTCTTTGTTACCCATAACAACCAGAGATCCCCTTTCATTTTTTCAGAGCCCTAAATTAAAAGAAAGGGAGGCTCTGATTGGTTGCTATGGGCAACCAAGACAGTCTTAGGCCTTGTCCCCACGGCACGGGTTTTCACACGGTTTTTCAGACGGTTTTTGGTTTTGAAAACCGTCTGCAAACCGGGTGAAAATTTTTAACACAGGCCTCTATAGAAAACCTGCACAGAAGTCCCCACTGCATGGGTTTTCCGCCCAGCGGTTTTTCAGACCGCCGGCGGCCCGAAAAACATAGAACATGTTCATTCTTCCATCCGGTTTTCGGGCGGCAGAAGAATATGTCTATGTGAAGGGGGAGGGCTTTTCTCGGCCGTGTTCACAGCATGAAAACAGTTCAAATACCAGCCGGATAAACCAACCGCTATTTGTCCTGTGCCGTGTAAACAGCCCCTTAGACCTAGACAGCTTTCATACATAGGGCCCTTAGTCTATAGACTGTTTAGGCTAGTAGGCAGACATCATTGACACAACTGGCTTTATTTGAGCACAGTTGCTGACATTTAGGTAACTGACTTGAACAAGCAAATACTAGAAAAAGTTATTGCCCTCTAAAATTGATTTCTGCTGTAGATCAATCGACATTGCATGCAACCACTCACAGAGCCCATTTTCCCCATTATTACTGCACTCTATGAGGGTCATTTGCTGCTGTTCTATCAGATGACTAGAATGGCTGTAGCATTCTCTAATCATACCATATTTTCTACCTCTGTGTGTCATTTTTTTCAACAATATTTTTCTATTCATTCATTTCACATAATGTATTTGCAGTCCAACTGTTGTGACTACTGTACCTGCACAACACTAAGGCGATGTTCACACGATGTATTGCGGCGCGTACAGTACGCACCGCAGTACATCATGTGTCCCGGGAGATTGCGCTGATCAGCATGTACTCCTGCGGCGCAGGCGGGCCGGCGACCCGCAGACATGCACTACTCGCTGCGCGAAAGTGGCGCAAATAAGTGCCGTAATCTATAGTTCTCTATGAGAACTATGGATTACCGTAATTTCGGCAGGCATCTCGCCTGTATTAGAGCGCAAATACGGCGCTTAATGTGTGCCGAAATTACCCCGTGTGAACATACCCTTAGGTATACCTTAGGGTATGTTCACATGGTGTCTGTGAACCACGTATTTGCGCAATACAGCGTGTAAACATAGCTTAAGAGGTCAGGAATATTTATTGTTAGAATACTGGATAACTATTTTTCATAGCTCTGAGTGAGATGTTTCTCTATGGTTACAGACTACAAACAATTTGTCTGTCCTTTCATCTACTGCCTGGAAGTTAGCACTAAGAGGAGGCAGATGGAAGGAAGTAGGTCATGACTACAGGATCAGACTATACATAAGGTTTATAACAGCAGGCCTTATTAAAATATGTATTGCTATTTAAAGTATTAATGCTTGTTTGTAGATGTTATTAAAGGGGTTTTGCCACCTGGCATGGCCACCTTTCCGTTCTCTGAAGCCGGCTCATAGCGAGCTCTGAGCCAGCCTCAGAAGAGGGTTTGCCAAATGGAAAAAGCCCATTAACATAGTTAAATAAAATAAGTGCATTTTATTGCCTTCTTTTGTATCCTACTACAGCTGAGTATTTTGCTTTAGTTTCAGACATTTACCTAAAATCCTCTCCTGCTTTGATTTGTTCAGCACCATTGAAAGATGATTTGTCTACTTCATCTTGAGATGGTTGATCAGATCTCACACAAGATTCCTTAGGTCTAATGGGACGTGGAGAAGAATGGGCTCTGATAGGTTGTGGTGATCCTCTGGGGCTAGGAGCTGGGGATCGATGGGGTGAGGATGGAGCGGGTGGTAGTGGCCTATATTGATGAGTTGGAGATAACAGGCCAGGACAAGATCCTTCAGGTTGTGATCTACCAGACTCATCTTTAGGACTGAACTGAGAACCCACAGGATGGAGTCTCAAGGAACCTTCTGGTTGGGACCGATCAGGAGCAGAAGATCCCACTGGTGCTAAAGGACGGATAGGCAGCTGTCCCACTGGAAGTGGTGTCTGTGAACAACTGGAACCTTCAGGCTGAGATCTACCAGATCCTGCAGGACTAAGTCGAGGAGAGGTTGAAGAAACAGGCCTTGTGGACAACTCTGGAGATGGTGGAGCAATAAACACACGTTGGGTATTCATCTTGAGGGAACAAGCACAAAACATACAAATGTCAACATTTTAAAATAACTGCATAAAAAACTAGTCAAGAAGCACATCCTGAAAGTCTGGTATATGAGGTCTGTTGGAATTATATCCCCGAGTATGGACATCGGCTACAGGGAATGGCTTTGTTCACAAACATACATTCACATAGGTTCAGCATCTAGTCAGGATTGAAGCCCAGCAAAAGTGGTCACTTAAACTTGGTCAATTCTTTTTTTAAATTATCTTACAATTTATAAAACAGAACAAGGATAATTTTACTTTAATAAATGTTGCTTTATACAAAACTTAATTGCCAAGTAGCTCTAACCTATGTGCATCTAATATCCTAATATGAGAAAATCATTTAAAATGTACAGCATATAGTTGGTAAACCTGTCACATAATCTGTATGCAGAATGTTATTGATTCAGAGGAACTGAGCAGATCGATATATAGTTGTGTAAGGAACGATTAACAGAACTTTAATGTATTAATTTATCATACTGCTGATTCTGGGTTAAGGAGTCCAGTGGGCAGTCTTATGAGAGATTGATAGCCTTCATGAGTTTATCACTGATGACACCACCCACTGAACTCCTTAATCCACAGTAAATTAAACAAATAAATTGCAAATTCTATTCCATTTTTCCAACCAGAATTATTTCTCAATCTTCTCAACTTCTGCTTTATTACATGCTAACAGCAGATCAAATAATATCTTCAAAGTAACAGGTTACCTTTTATCCACATAGTGCAGCAATGAATAAACATCTTTGCAGTACACGTGTAACAGGTTGAGAAGATAGGGTCTTTAGAGAGATACGTGTGCCTTTCACATTCCATAAGCATGTTAGCACTCATCCAATTCCTTAGGCTATATCTACATAGAATATGTTAAAACGGCATCCAAATTCCGACGGCATTTTAACATTGCTGTACCGCGGTTTTTGCCACTGTTTTTCGCTAAAACCACGGTTGGTTTTTGGATTTCCAACTGGCCCAGTGCATTGACTGGACAGGAATCCGATGGAAAATCCAACAGGTTTTAAAATCCAACGGAATCCGGAGGATTTAAAAACCCGATCGGAAAAAATCCGTGCTGTGTAGACTACAGCATGGATTTTCTCTTGCGGTCTATGGGGCGCTGGTTACAATCCGACCAAAAAACAGGGCGGCGTAGACAGACCTTAACGGGGTTGTCTCACTACAGGTATTGATGGTATATTGCTAGCAGGTGGCACCTGCACTTATCTCCTAAACGAGACCTGAAACCACTTAGTTCCGACTGAAGACGTGCTCAGGACTCTCCTATGGAAATGAATCGCTGTTCGCTAAACTCGGAATTCCCATTCAAGTCCATTGGAGCATCCCCACCACCTCTCTGTTCAGAACAGAGAGGTTTTGGTGCTCTTTTAGAAGACAGGTGTGGGTCCCAGAGGTGGGACCCGGACTTAGCAGACATTGATGGCATATCCTAGCGCTATGTCATCAATGTCTGTAGTGAGGCAACCCCTTTTATACTGAATTTGCAACTTAAGGAGGTTATCCAGTGGAAAAGAATTAAGCACTGTCAGGTACTTCTGAAACAAACTTTCATTACATTTTCTGTAGGTCTCCTGTAATTCTTTAATAGCTATTTAATGATACAGAATGCAAAAGTTCTGTGTGTCTCCACAAGCAGAAAAGTGTTTGATGCAGAGCCCAGATCAGATCACCACAGGGGTTTGTTTTTAAAGGATAGTGTTTGGTCCCGTGTACTAAAGCTTTCAACATGAGTGAGAAAAGAAGGGGCATGTACTGAGACTTTAGTTAGGAGGCAGTAAGATAGGCACAGCACAGCAACCAATTCTGGGGCTTGTACTCCTACAGGACAATAACCTTTAAAAATAAATGCTTCTTCCTGGCTGCAGTGATGGGAGGTTTTATACAACCCAAGAAATTCAAAAATTAGCACAAAAAACTTTCTAGGGAAAGAGAATTAAGACTAAGGCAAGTCACTTGAGATTTTCTTTTTTTTTTTGGTTTGCCAGACAACCCCTTGAATTCCAGAACTGTCAAAACCAATCTTTGATAACCCACTGTCTGTGAAAAGTGATGTCAGTGTAAACTCAATCCAATTGAACATATATATTTTAAAAATAAGCAATGGAGTGATTTCACAATGGACACTCAACATACAATATGAATTGGTATTGGGGTGACCATTGTATGTTGAGACCATAACTCTATGGAGAACTGGTAACTGGTTCAAGAGACTCAAAATGTCACCAAACATAATGCAAAAAGAGGTTTAAGAGGAAATGAAGCAGATAACTAATATAGATAAAGCAAGTCCTGGAAGCTGAAAATCACTTTCTATGTTTAGGACAGGAGTTTCTTTGGGTCATTGACTTTATGCACAATGTACCAGAAAAAAAGAAATTGGGATTGCTCTTATGTGGTGCCCAAAGGACATGTAAAGAGCAGTACAGAGCATGTAATAATGCACTGTACCATGGAGGCGCTACTAGACCACCAATAAGTGTGTGTACTTCACTAATACAGATTATGTACAAGTAAAACATTCATGATAATGGGTTGGAACTTCCAGTCAATCATGTGCCGCAGATCAGCAATGTCTGTGACATTGTATGATGAGTCTGGTTTCAAGATACAATGTCCCAAAAAAGATCACTGTATGTTATATTGTATCCTGAGGCCATTGCAACTTGAGGAATCACTGAATAGGTGTAGTAAAAGTATGTGCTATATTAGGATGTCATGTTTATCTTGCAATGGAACTTTTTTCCTTTATCTATGTTACATTTCAGTTGCAAATGGTGAAATGTACACTTTAATTTTGCAGCCTACAACAGGTGGATGACATAGTGACACAATGTACAATGTACAGAGGCGGGGCTTGCATTCGATCTGAGGAACAGAACGCCCTCATTTCAAAGTAGCAGCTTAAGGACTAGACGTGTGAGGAGGTGAATCTGGGAGATGAGCATGCAGCCAGCAGACCTTGGTTTCACTATCAATTTTAACAGCTCAGAGGGGAGTAAACACAGAGTGTGCAGGCAGCTAATCACAGCACAGGGGGCGTGGCGGGGCGTTTCCAGTCAACGGGCCTATCCCAACAGGCTGAATGAAATGTCAGCCAGCCAATCACAGTGCAGGGGATGTGTCTAGGGGGCGGGTCCGACCAGGGGGCTTGTCCCGACCAGCAACAGCAGAAATAGAACACAGATTTACAGAGAAGCTCATATTTGCTAAACCAAGTGACTGAGGTTATGCAACCACATTACAAAAGTGCTTATTTTTACTGTCCTCATAATCTGAGACTTGATCTTTGTAACGATAAAACCCCTTTAAGTTTACTGAGATAAACCAGAACAGGGACCAGCAATTTGTTTTAGTATTTTTTACTATAAGATACTGAAAAATATATATATAATTGTATTAAGGGCTGTCATCAGTCATCTATTAACCGTTTCAGAGCCCCATACCAGCTAAAGCAAATGGGGCCTCTGCCCATTACTAGTTACATTTAAAGTCATGTCATACAGTATGTTGTTACCATACATGAGCAGGAAGAGCAATCGCAATTGATTTTGAAAAAGTTTATGCAGTGGTATAAAGTATAGGAATAGCAACCAAAAAAAAAACACACCCCTATAAGCGGGGGGAGGGGGGTGATTCAAGCTGAGTCCACAGTTTGGTCTTTGTGTAGCGAAAGCTATCCAGAGTTCAGACTGCTACAGACGCTAGGAAATAGGCATGAAAATCGGGAAGGGACAATCCGCCTTCTAATTTAGAGCGAGTCAAGGTGGACTGGGCTATTCTAGGGTGCTTCTGCGCCCATACAAAGCGGTTGACTAATTGTCTCAGTGACACAAAAAATGTTTTGGGCAGAAGGATAGGCACGGCCTGAAAGAGGTATAGGAGACGAGGCAGGACATTCATTTTCAATATATTGATCCTGCCTATCCAGGAGAAATCTCTCCTATCCCATTTCAGGAGATCCTGGGATATTTTGCGGATTAGTGGAGCAAAATTGTATTCAAAAATCTTGTCGGGGTCAGCAGGAATGTTTACACCCAGGTATGGAAAGGATGTCTTGGTCCAGGTGAACGGGTAGGAGGTCTGCATGCGAATCAAGTCCCGCTCAGGAATATTCAGGCCCATAGCGATGCTTTTTGTCATGTTGATTTTGTGGTTGCTGAGCCTACTGTATTCCTCCAGAGCTCTAATGACGGCAGGAAGTGAGTTACCTGGCTTGGTCATGTATAGGAGCAAGTCATCTGCGAAGGCAGAGCATTTCACCTGCAGACGACCAACCCGGACCCCCTGTATGAGTGGATCGTTGCGAATAGCCTGGAGTAAGTGCTCCATGGCAAGTATATACAAGATCGGTGAAAGGGGGCACCCCTGTCTGGTTCCATTCCGCACCTCCACTGGTTCCGACAAAGAACCGTTAACACGAATCTGGGCTTGTGGAAGGGTATATAAGGCTGAGATCCGTTCCCTCATCATAGGACCCAGTCCCATATTTTCCAACACTCCACGGAGGAAGGGCCATAACACCCGGTCGAACGCTTTTTCCGCGTCCAAAGATAAGATCACACATGGTATCTTTTCCATTCGAATCTGGTGCATCAAGGTAAAGGTTTTTAACGTGTTGTCTCTCGCCTCCCTGGAGGGTACAAACCCCACCTGATCAAGGTGAATCAGTGTGTTCAATAGAGGGCTTATCCGATTGGCTAACATTTTGGCGAAGATTTTCGCATCGGTGTTGATCAGCGAAATGGGCCTGTAACTTTGGCATAGGGCGGGATCCTTCCCCTCCTTAGGTATCACCGTGATATTGGCCCTCAAGAAGGCTGGATCAAACGGCGAGGAGTCCGAGACTGTGTTGAAAGCCCTGAGCAAGGCCCCAGCAAGCTCTCCACCCAAGATCTTGTAGAATGGTGTGGTGTATCCATCTGGGCCAGGGCTTTTGCCCGAAGGCATCGATGAGATTGCCCATGAAAGTTCCTCAGCCGTAAATGGTTCCTCCAAGGAGGCGAGAGACTGTAATGGGAGTCTGGGGAGTGCTGTCTTTGCTAGGTATGCCTTCAGGGTAGAGTCAAACACTGGGGGGCCCGATTGAGCTGCATGTGATGGGAGGTTGTACAAACCCGTGTAGTATTTGTGGAAGACCGATAGGATCTCCTCAGTTAGGTGTACCCTCTGCCCGTCCGAGTTCTTAATCACAGGGACAAACAGGGAAGCCCTTTTGTCTCTGAGCGCCCGAGCTAGGAATTTACCCGGCTTGTTACTCCAGGTGTAAAAGGAGCTCAGGCATAACTGGCGATATCTCTTGTGCCTGTGCTCCATGAGCTGAAGGATTTCGTGCCACGTTTGTTGGATATCTCTGAGATCCGCCTCTGCCCCCGTAGTTTTGTGTGTCGCCTCTTGCGTCGCAAGTCGCGCCAAGAGAGACTGCAGTTTGTGTGTAGCCGCTTTTTTAAGTCGAGCTCCGTGCTTAATGAGCACCCCTCGCAAAAGACATTTGAGAGCTTCCCATTGGATTTGGGGTGATGTGGGATCTGAGAGGTGGTCCGTACTGAACGACTTGATCGCCCGCTGTAGGTCAAGTAAGCATAACGAGTCATTCAGTAGAGAGTCGTTCAATTTCCATGAGAAGGGGCTGCGTCTATAACTAGGGAGGGCAAAGTCGCAGTGTATCGGGTTATGGTCGGAAAAGACTGCTGTCCCTATCTGTGCGTCTACAACATATTTAAGAAGAGAATGTTGCGGGAAAATCAAGTCTATACGGCTGTATGAGGTATGAGGGAAGGAGAAGAATGTGTAGTCCCTATCTTTAGGGTGCAATAGCCGCCACACATCCATCAGCTGCATATCATGCACCATCTTTTTAACCCTGTTGAGGATGTGTAGTGGGATTGAGGTTCTACCCGCCGAGGTGTCAAGATGTGGGTTCAGTACTAAGTTGAAATCGCCGCAGAGTATAATGTTCCCTTGAGCGAAGTTTGTGAGGCTGTCGAGGACCTTGGCAAAGAAGGCTAGTTGGCCCGTGTTGGGGGCATAGATATTTTCCAGGGTGTAAAGATTGCCTTGTAATTTAAACCTAACAAAGATCGCTCTAGCGTCATCATCGCGAAAGACATCTAATATTTCAACCGGCAAAGACTTATGAAAAAAAATGGCCACCCCTTTCGTTTTGGACGTAGAGCTGCTAGAATGGAACCAGACAGGGTAATATCGGTTTCAATATCTTTGAATATGAGATGATAACAGGTGGGTCTCCTGTAAACACACCACCTGAGATCGCTGTTTATGTAAGAGGTACAGTAATTGTGATCTCTTCTCGGGAACGTTACCCCCTTACATTTAAGGAGGTGACCCTAAGGTTAGCCATTAGGTAGCTGTTCCTGAACAGGTCTCCAGGGGAACCCGAGAGTTAGTCGGCGCCGTGCAAGTTGAATCGACCGTAACAACAAGTACACCAAGAACATTGAATCTAAAATTCTAAATAACCAAGGCCCACAGGAATGGGACCAATTAACAAAATAGTGCAGGTAAGTGACTGCTAAGCCCATTTGATGTCTTCACTAGGCCTAAACTATTGGGGGGTAATACTCATCAAACTACAAGAGGTCAGACAAATTAGAATCTGAAGCCAAGGATGCCTGAGCTAGGCAGAGCTTGCAACAATATTGTCAGAAGGCTTGTGATGGGTGATCGACACTGGGATCCGGACTTCCTGGGGTAGGAGATGAAGAGGAGAGAGCGGATAAGGAAATGGAGGGGGGGGGGATTAGGAGGGGAGAAGGGAAAGAAAGAGAGGAGTGGGGAGAGGAAACAAAGAGAAAAAAAAAAAAAAGGGGAGGGGAGGGAGGTCCCAGTGTCTATCACCTCCAGCCGAGCAGCTTTATTGTCCTAAATTCAGAGGTTAACTATAAAGGATGTTAAAGTCCAGATGAAGTCCTAAGGACTCAATTAGACAGGGTCACTCTAAGAACCTGAAGCGCTCCCTGAAAGCCCCCCCTGGTCTCCTCAAAGAGGTGATCCGTTGGTGGAGGTGTTGGAACGCCCTCAGTACCTCAGTCCTGAAGAGTCATTATCATGCGGAGCCACAGGATCAACGATGTGGACGCAGATCAGTCCAAGCGTCCTCTGAGCTTCTGCGACGTCGACGGGTACGCTGAGACTTCGGGGGCGCCGAAGGTAGGTGCCGGGTGGAAGGACTCGCCATCTGCATCCTAGGGAAGGGGGCATCCAGAGAGAATGCCGCAGACCAGTCCGGTAGAGAGATGTCGGGGAGGTTAAGTACAGATATGAAGGCTGGAAGGTCTTCAGGGGACCGGAAGATCAGGGTCCCGTCCCTCAGCCGTACTTGAAGAGAGAAGGGGTACCCCCATCTATATTGGATATTACGGGACTGAAGAACAGATAGAAGTGGCTTGACTGCAGTCCTCATGCGCAACGTGCGCCTGGAGAGATCAGGGAACACTCCCAATCTGACACCCTCAAATTCGACCTTCTGCACCAGCCCCGCTTTTCTCATGATCTCTTCTTTGATGAGAGACCGGTGAATCCGGCATATGATGTCTCTAGGTTTTGACTCGTCTTGACTCTGTGGCCGCAACGCCCGGTGGACCCGGCCAAATTCAATTGGGGTGTCTTCTGGACGACCGAGTATATAATTGAAGACTTTGGTTAGAGTAGGGATTATCTCGGCTGTCCTGACAGTTTCAGGGAGACCTCTGATCCTGACATTGTTCCTTCTGCTGCGGTTCTCGAGGTCGTCCATTTGGACAGCCAACTGGGATTGGTGCTTGGTCTGGTCACATATGGCAGTCTGCAGGTTCGCAATGGTCAGGTTGGTTGATTCTTGAGCCTTCTCCAGGTTCTGTACTTTACATTGGAGAATACTAACTTCTGACTGGACTGGCTTCAATTCCTGTCTCCAGGAATGCTGCACGTCTTGTGCCAGGAGTTTTAATTTGAACTTGGTGGGCAGCAAGGACAGCAGTGCCTTCAACTCTGGATGACTCTGTAGGGTGAGCAGAGCGGCCTCTGGATCAGGAAGGCCAGGGGTTTGAGTCCCAGCAGGATCTCTCGCCAACGGGGGGATCATGGTAACTGACCCGGGCGGTTCAGCAATGGGTGTGGGGTGCAACGGGCTGCCTCCCCAAGTGGATGAATTAGGGCTAGACATCCAGGAGGGGCTGCGTTGTGTCTGGGCAGGTGCTGAGTTGTCAGGTAACGTGGGGAATGACGATGTCGTCAGAGCTGCAGGAGACCCCCGCGGTTCCGTTTCAGGGGGCCCGCCACAACTCCAAGTCATGTCAAGGCCAGTCCCTGTCTCCGACCGCTGGGAGACATAAATGGCTTCCTTCGTCGTATTAGGCTTAGGTGTCTCATGGCCAGGAACTGAGGCTCTGTGGGTTGCGTCCCTTGAAGATCGGTGTTGGGGGTCTGTGGAGGATTCATAGGAGCTGCCCCTCATCTCATCCATGTGGTTAAAGGCATGTGTGCCTTGGCTATTGAGCCTAGCAGGGGCTGGTGCACCGCCGATGGGGAGGGTCCCGCAGCACCCGCGGTCTGGAGCTGTGCCCTCTCTGTGCTGGGGGTTTGCACCCCTTAGACCACTATCGCCTCCAGTGACAGTTGGGAGGGGGCTACACTTGAGGGGGATAGAGCCTCTGTCGCCCAGGCCCCTGAGGTGTTGTGGGGCAGAGAAGCGTCCTGGCCTGAGGGGCACAATGGTGGGGAGAAGTCCCTGGGAGGGCTGAGCCCCTCTTCATATGGGCAAGCAGGTGCCGCCAAGTTTGTAATGTGGGGCCCTCTGTGTCCCGGAGCCGCAGCCCCGACCGCTTCCGACTGACCTGCTGCGCTGTCTCCCGTTAGACCGGCCAGTTTCTCCCGGCTCTCCATCGCTGGGGGATCACACTGTTGGTCCCGTGCTCCGCGTCTCCGCTGGTCCGGCGGGTCACGCGGCTGAGACTTCGGCGTCTTCTGCTTGCTGGGTTCAGGCGTCGGGTTACTATGCTGGGAGCCGCGGCGTTTCCCAGCTGGAGCAGGTCGATGCGCCGCAGCAGCAGAGCCCTCTCCTCCCGCGGGCGCCACAGTCTGGCAAGATGGCGCCCGAAGCTCCCGCGCGGGAAAACTCCCCGTCCTCCTGCAAGCCCTGTAAAGGGGTGAAGAAGTTGGAAATGGGCACTCCAGAGGAAGCAAGTAGGGTCCCAGAAGTGGAGGAACCCTTTTTGAATCTTGTTTGTCGCATTCTGGCTGCTCGGTGTGGATGAAAGTGCTGGTTCTGCACGGAGCTCAGGACACGCACGTCTTCACTCTTGCATGGTTAGCCACGCCCCCCTAGTTCCTATTTTTTAACATATCATTGTGCCCCTTTTTGATTAGGGCCCCTGACAGGACTACTGCCTGTACTGCCCTATTGGCACCCCTGATTGTATTAGGAATGAAAATAAAATACATGCATGAAAATAAAAATGATAATCAGAGATGAAAATCCACACCTAAAATGATAAAAACACAAATTACCAAAGTTCATACGTTTCTATTGTGCTCTGAAAATAAACCAAAGCATTGCAAAACAGGGCAATAGCCATATAAATACGTATAGCTTAACCCAGGATGAAGACCAATGAAAGTATAATAACCAGAAGGTAGACGTGCAGCACGTCTACCTTCCGGTCATTATACCTTCATCGGTCTTCATCCTGGGTTGAGTTATATGTATTTATATCTAGCTTTAATTAATTATATTGTGCTTGGTGATATCATGTTTTTTTTTATTTACTATATCAAGCTTGGATTTATTTGGTTATTGGTCTGTTATGCAATGCTTTGGTTTATTAACAAAGGGCAATATCTATGTATGACCCTTTGATAGTTCGTGTTTTTATCATTTTGGGTGTGGATTTTTCATCTGTGATTATCATTTTTATTTTCATGCATGTATTTTATTTTCATTCCTAAAAAAAATATATACTGTATATTTTTCAGTATCTCTTATTGGATATTTTTGGTTGTTCTTAGGCTTTTGTTACCAATGCAGATTTAGTTTTGGATTACACATGTTTGGTTTTGTTATTTGTTACTATAGTATTTGTGAATACAATAATAAACTCAAATGGACCACATCTGTTTGACAAGTTTATGTTTACTTGTTTTTTGTTTGGTCTGTTTCTCTTTTTCCTGTACACATGTATTAAGGCAACAGCACACAATCTGCGGCCTGGGGGCCTTATGCCTCCCTTAACCATCTGGTCGCAGTGGTTGCCTACATGTATTTTTCATGTCAGAGAAAAAAGGAACGGTGCAAGAACAGGGACAAGTAATTACTAATGGTGTATTGCGTGGCCATTTCTGAGACCTTCATATATTGGTAAAATGTGGGGTCTACTGAGGTGGCGTGTGACTATCCTTGTTGTAGTTTATAGAAGTAGTGGCACGCTCTGTTGTTTCAGCCATGTAGATAGGAGTCTTCCTTTCTTTAATATGAACAGTAAAAAAAAAAAAAAAACACTTTCTCCTGACACGTAGGAGTCCTGGATGTAGAATCAGCATTCCCCAGACAATTACAGCAATGCCCCATAAAGTTTCATTACAGACCTTGTTTCAATATGACAATATGGACCAGAATAGGTTGTTTATCCCTGCAGTAACGTATACAGATGTTATTTGGCTTATAGGCAAATACAGTCACATACATAACTGTATTTAAATGGTCATGATCATAGCCTAAAAAGGTTTGTCAAGTTTGCCTTTTAAAATAAATTACTGTTGTTTCTCCTTTAACAAAATAATGAAATATCCATACTCACGTTTGTACATAGCATAGTCCTTGGCTGCCTCTATCTGTCCTCCCCCTCAGTCTTCTGTTTACTTTCTATCAGACCATCACTGCTACAGCCACTGATTGGCTACAGTGGTCACGTGACATTTCCTGACATTATCATTCAGAAGTGAACAGCTCTGAGCAGTGATGACAGTCAGGCAATGGCACATGACCGTCTGCAACCAATCAGCGGCTGCAGTGATGAAGATTGGACCGCCGGGAGCAGGAAGTTAATAGAAGGGGAGATGATCGGCAGCATCAGTGCTTGAAAGAGAGTAGGCACCAGGGTGAGTATGGGTGTTTTTATTTTGTCAAAGCTGCAATAATTTATTTTAAAAAATAAACCCAGACATAAACGTAGATTTAGGATTCTGTAAAGAGGTCCCATGACATCTCCTGACTTTTATGTTTAAGGCTAGATCTACAGTGCATTGGACAAAAAACGGCCAAAAAGCGGCTGTTTTTTTTTCTGATGCAGGACTGTGGTTTTTGTAACGTTTTGCATAAAAAACGCGGTCATTTCTCGTTTTCTTGACGTCGCCCCATACAATTGTATTTTATTGGAAGACGCCAAGAAAACTAAAAGAGTCGGCGTATTATACAACATATATACACTCACCGGCCACTTTATTAGGTACACCTGTCCAACTGCTCGTTAACACTTAATTTCTAATCAGCCAATCACATGGCGGCAACTCAGTGCATTTAGGCATGTAGACATGGTCAAGACAATCTCCTGCAGTTCAAACCGAGCATCAGTATGGGGGAAGAAAGGTGATTTGAGTGCCTTTGAACGTGGCATGGTTGTTGGTGCCAGAAGGGCTGTTTGAGTATTTCAGAAACTGCTGATCTCCTGGGATTTTCACGCACAACCATCTCTAGGGTTTACAGAGAATGGTCCGAAAAAGAAAAAACATCCAGTGAGCGGCAGTCCTGTGGGCGGAAATGCCTTGTTGATGCCAGAGGTCAAAGGGAATGGGCAGACTGGTTCGAGCTGATAGAAAGGCAACAGTGACTCAAATAGCCACCCGTTTACAACCAAGGTAGGCAGAAGAAGCATCTCTGAACGCACAGTACGGCGAACTTTGAGGCAGATGGGCTACAGCAGCAGAAGACCACACCGGGTGCCACTCCTTTCAGCTAAGAACAGGAAACTGAGGCTCCAATTTGCCCAAGCTCATCGAAATTGGTCAGTAGAAGATTGGAAAAACGTTGCCTGGTCTGATGAGTCTCGATTTCTGCTGCGACATTCGGATGGTAGGGTCAGAATTTGGCGTCAACAACATGAAAGCATGGATCCATCCTGCCTTGTATCAACGGTTCAGGCTGGTGGGGGTGGTGTCATGGTGTGGGGAATATTTTCTTGGCACTCTTTGGGCCCCTTGGTACCAATTGAGCATCGTTGCAACACCTTGTTGAATCTATGCCACGAAGAATTGAGGCAGTTCTGAAGGCAAAAGGGGGTCCAACCCGTTACTAGAATGGTGTACCTAATAAAGTGGCCGGTGAGTGTATATACGACACAGGACAAATACCGGTCGGTTTATCCGACCGGTATGTGCACTGTTTTGTGCCGTGCACATGGACGCCGGGGGATGGTTTTTCTCCACGATTAGCAGAGAAAAGCCCTCCCCCTTCACATTTACTTGTTCATACTCCGTCCGAAAACCGGATGGAAGAATGAACAAGCCCAATGTTTCTCGGGCCGCTGGTGGTTTGAAAAACCGTCGGGCGGAAAACTTGTGCAGTGGGGACTGCTGCACGGGTTTTTCATAGCGCCCCGTGTAAAAGTTTGCGGGCGGTTTTTCAGACTGTCTGCAAAACCGCAAACCGTCTGAAAAACCGGCCGCAGACCGATGCCATGGGGACATGCCCTCACAGTGTTCCTACTCCGCACCTGCTGTTTGGGGAACTACAATTCGGTCAATTCACTTTTATGAAAAACTGTCACAGTTTCCTGCACAGCAGGTGGTAAGAGCTTAAAAAGCCAAAAGCACCTCAGTCCTTCTTTCTCCCATAACTCTCTTATAACTCAGTGTTGTGCTGTTCCTCTGTAATTCCTCTTAGAAATGTATTAATCAGTCACCGAGATGTTAAAATTCCAGTTTTCTTAGGGGTGTGTCCAGGGGTGCCAATAGGGCAGTACTCCTGTCAGGGGCCCTAATCAAAAAGGTGTCCACTGATATGTTAAAAAATAGGAACTAGTAATGCCTGGGGGCCCCATTTGATTTGGCTGTATGGAGCCCTGAAACTGTAAATAAATGACTGATGCCAGCCTTGGGTGTACCCCTCAGACACACTGAATATCAGTAGTGATTGGACAATGGTAGCATGTGCAGGGACACCTCCCCAATTAGTAACACCCAGCTGACAGATTAGAAATGACCTTCTAGAAGGAATAACAGGGGAACCAGACATCATAAAGAACGAAGATGCTCCAGAATTGATTTTTGATAGGAAATACAATTATTTACTACAACAGACATGCCAGAAATGGCAACAGGTCCTCTTTAAATACATAGGTGTCTTGCTTTTCCCAAAGCTCACGTTTCCTAAATGCATGTCCCTAAGCAGCAAGTCGAAAGATGAAACTGTGCAGATTGCACAAAATTCAAGAGATGGATGATGAATAGTCAGAAAATATACTGATAAATTAATTCATCTTGAATTTAGATTATAAGCTCCAGGAAGCAATGTGACAGTCGACAATTTTTATACAGTACTAGAGAATATTTCAGTGCTACATAAATGGATAAAATAAATTCAAAGGAACAAGCTGTAATCATCTCCAACTTGGAGAAATGAGTGCTGGCTGCCCATACAGACAGCATCTGCATACAGACAACTGAATACCTTCTCCCATTAACATGAAGCAGATCTGCTGAATGGACACATAAATCCCAAAGAAAGGCAAGAATTGACTAGATGCCAGCACAGCGTATCTCAAGGGAGAACACTAGGAGTCAGCAAGTAATATAAATCAGTCTTCCCCAGAGAGATGATGTCCAACAGTATGGCTGCCCAAAATGAAGTGCATTAGATCCCGGGTGCAGGATCCACCAGATTAATGCGATGGAGCAACTACTTCTATAACATTTATCATTATTAATCTTTTGCCCATAGTAATCTATGGGCAAAAAAGTGAGTTTTAGACCTATACAGGTTCATACATGTGTTCATGTTCATACAGGTTCATAAACCGTGTTTATCATTATTAATTTTTTTATCTAAGCATCTATACAAATATTATGCTTCACAAGTTCAGGAGATCCAGCAGATCATTGTGACCTAGCATCATCCTATGACTATTTCTATAACAGTATTTATCATTATTAATCTACTAAGATTCTAAGGGGGACATGTATGAAAATTGTCTAGGCGTAAGACTTTCTTTGTTGCCCATAGCAACCAGAGCTCCCCTTTAGTTTGTTCAGAGCACTTTATGAAATGAAAGGGGCACTCTGATTGGATGCTATGGGCAACAAAGAAAGTCTTACACCTAGAGATGATAATAAACAGTGTTGCTGCCAAACATGCAGTTAGTTGCCAAAGTATTCATACCACTTGAATTGTTACTCATTTTTAAGCGTTACAGCCACAAACTTAAATGTATTTTATTCATACTTTATATGATAGAGAAACACAAATTAGCAAGTATTTGTGAAAAAATTTAAAATAATGTGTTTTTTAATTTTTCCCCCAAATTTAAAAAAAAATAAAAAAAAGTGGGGTAGTATATGTATTGGGCCCTGTATCTGATACCTTAAAAAAAACCCAAATGTGCCAATTCCTTTAGAAGTCACCATATTGTAAATAGATCTTTTGTATGAATATTTTCAGTTAACTACATTTTTTTGGGAAGGCCTCAGAGGTTTGTTAGAAAACTTTTATGAAAAAAACCTCATGAAAAAAAAAGGGAACAAACAGACAGTCGGGATAAACTGGGCAAAGTGTATTCGGGGTTAGGTTTAAAAAAAAATGCCAATATTTACACATTCAAGGCACTGTTCACCCCATCTTTAAATGGAAGGAATAGAACAAACGCTAACCTCCCAAGACGTGGCTGCACGGGAGCTTTTAATTAGAGAAGCGCTAAGAGGCCCTAGGGTTTCTCCTGGAGGAGCCCAGAGATCACAGCTCAGGTGGGAAAATTGCCCACAGGAAACTAAATTTACCTGCATGAAACGGGGGGGAACATGGGTAGAGGGGGTAGGCGATCGCAAGGGCCCCCCCCTTGGCCTGTCATAAGGGGGGGCAGGGGGCCCCGAACTCGGGGCTTCAGGCCTGCCATGGCCCCTCGGGGACCGGCGGTCTTTTTGCGTATTGCGTCCCGCGCCATCAGTGGGGCTTTGGGGAATTGACTACGTCGCCGTAGCACAAATGGCTCACCGAGGATCTTTTTTCCCCGTTGGGCCCACAGGTCCGACACAGGGGGCCCCCGCGGGCCCACTTGCGCTGAGGACCCGGGGGTGTGCCAAAGCGGGCAGGGAGCGTGAGTGAATTTTTTTGCGAGTGCCCTCCTAAGCCTTAAACTAATAGGCTTTGGCTGAGGAGTTACGGGGGAGGCCCACCTGGAGGTCCCCTAAAGTGGAGGCGGGGGCAAAGCAGGAGGTGATATTTAATGTTTTTATTTTTCCCTCCCCTGGTTGCCCCCCATATCCCTCCTGGGGGTCCCCCATATCCCTCCTGAGAGTGCCCCTTTTGCTATATACCTGCCGAGAGTGCCCCTATATACCTGCCTGAGAGGCCCTACATAACCTGCCGGGAGTCCTTATCTATATACCGTCAGCTGGGGCGCCGCATGAAGTGAGCTAAATCGCGGGCGCCTCTCCTCAGACACACAGCCGTCATAGGCTGTGCGCCCGAGGAGCTCCCCCGGAGGGGGGGTCCCGCTGAAGGCTTGGCCTAAAGGGAAAGCCGTGGCCTTGAAGCAGGTAAGGTGATTTTATTGTTATTTTTTTTACTCCCTGAGGGCCCTTATACCCCCTGAGGGGCCCCTATATCCCTCCCTGAGGTCCCCCTAGTATATCCCGCCCGAGGTGCCCCTATATCCCTTTCCCTGAGAGTGCCCCTAGCTTTACTGCTGGAGCCCCCCCTAAGCCCTATATACCTCCCTTGAGAGTGCCCCTACTTTATCCCTTTCCTGAGACCCCCTTATTACCTGCCTGAAAACCCCATTTTATATACCTCCCTGGTGACCCTTTAATTTTTTTTCTGCTTGAAGGGGTCATATTAAAACCCTGCTGAGGGGCCCAACCTTATTTTTACCCCAAACTAAAAACTGCCTGAGACCCCTTATACCCCCCGAGAGTCCCCTTATTTTTTACCTCCCTGAGTGAAACCTGTATCCCTGCTGGGGTGATTTTATATCAATATCCCTCCCTGAGTGACCTATTTTATATAACTGTTTTAAAGGGGGGAAAATTTATCTATATACCTGCCGACGGGAGCATTTTATTATACCTTCTGACTGAGAGGGCATATCATATACCTCCTATGTGGGGACAATATATACCTGTTTTTGGGGGACATTATACCTGTTAACTAAGGGATTTATCCTATAATTAAGGAGTTGTGGAAATGTGAGGAAATTAGTATTTGTGTCCAATCTGCGGGGAGAGTATTGGGCCCGGGAGAAATAGAAAAGGGGGGGAAGAATGGAAAAGAAAGACGCGATCAGAAAAGGGCGTCTCCCTGTGAGTTATAAATGTAACGCGGTATAAATTATATTTCTGGACATCTAAACAATAGTTTCTACCTTTATGGTCAGTATGGGGTGGTTATGTCTTCAGACCCTTGCCAGCGGGTAGTAAGGGGGGGGGGCGCTTTTGGGTTTGGGTCTGGCAGGATTATTTGATCCTTAAAGGGGTTGTCTCACTACAAGGATTGCTTTTTATGTTAAAGATCTTGTAAAGACAAGTCACTTTGCAATATATTTCCATTAACAATGTCCTACCCATTCCTAGATATCCCCTCATGTATGGGCTGCATCAGCTACAGACCTGTTTGATCTATCCTGATAGGCTGCCAGCACTGGTTGCTATAGCTACAGACCTAGCTTCTACTGCAGCCTAGTGGAAGCCAGTAAAAGAGCCCCTGAATTCAAATTGAAACCAAGAAAACAGGACTGAGGTAAGATGAATCGATGTAGTGAGACAACCTCTAAGTAGTAATAGTTTTGGGTCTTGGTTTTGTAGGAGTGCATTTAGTAACAATCATTCGTTTGGTATATTTGCTCCATGTATCGGTGGATTATTTGGTGATTGTTATTTATAAGGTATTACACTGTCATACATAGGTGAGCGATTTTGAAAAAGCTCATTTGTCATTGTGCAGTGACTGCTGAGGAGATGGATGGGATCTATGTGGAATATGCAGAAAGTTAGTGACCTGGCGCAGGGGCGAGAGGAATTAGTGTGGGGGGGTGCAATTTTGTTTGGGAGCGAGGGGGGCGCATTGGCTGTACTTGCCTAGGGCACCAAAATGCCTTGTCTCGGCCCTGCATGAAGAAAGTCCCTTTTGAAAGCAAGTCATAAGAAGTCCCATTTACAGTTTGCAAAACGCTATGTGAAGGACACCGCAACATATAGAAGAAGGTGCTCTGTCAAACTGAACTTTTTGGCCTAAATTCCATGCGCTATGTGTAGAGGAAAACCAACACTGCACATCACCATGAACACACTATCCCCACTATGAATGGTGGTGGTGGCAGCATCATGCTAGGGGAGGCTTTGCTTCTGCAGGGACTGGGAAGCTGGTCATAGTTGATGGGAAGATGGATGAAGCTAAATACAGGGCATGGGACAAAAAATGACTGAAAGCTGACTTTTGTTTCCGGTGCAGGACCGCGTTTTTTGTCATGTTTTGTGCAAAAACCGCAGTCGCATCTTGTTTTTTTTTTTACCTCATCCATATAATTGTATTGTATGGGAAGATGCCAAGAAAATTAAAAGTCAGAAGACGATCGTAGAAAAGACAAGCTGTGGAGTCTACAGCTCGTCTTTTCTATTCTAGTCTATGGGGCCGCACGAACGATCGTATTTTTGCCGCTTTTAAAATTCTAATAGCGTAGAAAATATGACGGTAAAGCTGAGCACTGTAGACATAGCCTTAGAGGCATCAAAAGACTGAAGATTGGATTACAGGTTCACCTCCCAGCAGGACAAAGACCCTAAACATACAGCCAAAGCTACAATGGAATGGTTTATATCATAGCATATTCATGTGTTAAAATGGCCCAGTCACAGTACAGACCTAAATCCCATTGAGAATCTGTGGCAGGATTCAAATACTGCTTTTCACAAACATTCACCAATCAATCTGACTGAGCTAGAGCTACTGTACAAAGACGAATGGGCAAAAATTCCAGCCTCTAGATGTGCAAAGCTGGTAGAAATATGTCCCAACAGACTGCAGCTAAAGGTGGTCCTACAAAGTATTGACTATGGGGGCTAAATGCATATGGAAGCCACACTTTTCAGTTTATTAATTTGCAAACATTTGTAAAAGTACGTATCATTTTCTTCACACGTCACAAATACTTGCTACTTGGGGTTAAAATATCAATAAAATTCTTTTAAGTTTGTGGCTGTAAAGCTTAAAAAGGAGGAACAGTTCAAGGCGTGGGGATAGTTTGGCACCCCCCTGTATAAAGCATCCAGTGACATTGCATAGTGATAACCCCCATGGAATCTGTAATAAGGACCACATCACCCAGCTTTCCCAGAAGCAGATAGAAGCAGGACATGGCTGAATCTAACATTAAGGACCTGCTATCCCTGAGGATAGTCTCATCCTACACTATCTGCGCCCCCCTCCCCTGGCACCACAGGGGGCACATACAGAAGAGTGGCACTACTCTCCTTATCTGAGTCACATTCCTCCTCTACAATTACTATGGTGCCTATAAATAAACCCCCAGCCTTCTGCGCCTGTATGTGACTGCTGGGAGGCTGAAGAGGGGGATTGGAGAGAATATGGAGCACAGCAGCACAGGGTCAGGAAGGACATGGTGACTGCAGGGGCTGCGCGGTGCCTCAAGGTCAGTGCATGCAGCCGATGGCCCCGTGTACGGTACCGCTCCGTTACCTTAGAGCCCGCATCCTGCGCCCTGTGTGTCCTCCCGCGGTCCCCGCGCTCTGCCATAGCTGCTCAGCAGATGCTCTAGTCCTCCTCTGCCTGGCAGCCCCTCATACCAGGTGACGTCAGGGTAGCAACCTGCTTAAAGGGACAGGCGGATGGTGCTGTGCACATGAGGGCGGCGGGCGGCCTCCTCGTCATGAATGATTAACCCGCACAGCAAGCCTGGGAGTGCGAGGGGTTAACCAGGAGCGGACCCCTCCTACCTACCTAGCCCGGTACATGCCCGGGGTGGAGACTGGCAGGACAGGAAGAAGCAGGAACAGGCTACCCATAGCCGTGTAGAACAGAGTCCTGTCATATTTGTGCTGCTCTGCCCACTTCCAGGTGAGCAGGGTGTGAGGTAGGTGCTGGCAATAACAGGCTGCCCATAACCATATAGAATTTTATTCCTGTCACAAATGTGCTGCTCTGCCCACTTCCAGGTGAGCAGGGCTGTACATGAGGAAGGTGCTGGCAGGATACAGGCTGCCCATAACCATATAGAATCTAGTCCTGTCACAAATGTGCTGCTCTGCCCACTTCCAGGTGAGCAGGGCTGTACATGAGGAAGGTGCTGGCAGGATACAGGCTGCCCATAACCATATAGAATCTAGTCCTGTCACAAATGTGCTGCTCTGCCCACTTCCAGGTGAGCAGGGCTGTACCTGAGGTAGGTGCTGCAGGATACAGGCTGCCCATGACCCTGTAGGATGTCACCAATGTGCTGCTCTGTCCACTGCCAGGTGAGCAGGGTGTGAGGTAGGTGCTGGCATAACAGGCTGCCCATAACCATATAGAATCTAGTCCTGTCACAAATGTGCTGCTCTGCCCACTTCCAGGTGAGCAAGGCTGTACCTGAGGTAGGTGCTGGCAGGATACAGGCTGCCCATGACCCTGTAGGATGTCACCAATGTGCTGCTCTGTCCACTGCCAGGTGAGCAGGGTGTGAGGTAGGTGCTGGCAATAACAGGCTGCCCATAACCATATAGAATCTAGTCCTGTCATAAATGTGCTGCTCTGCCCACTTCCAGGTGAGCAAGGCTGTACCTGAGGTAGGTGCTGGCAGGATACAGGCTGCCCATGACCCTTTAGAATAGAGTCCTGTCGTAAATATGTTGCTCTGTCCACTTCCAGGTGAGAGAAAAATGACGTTGCAGCCAGCATCCTTACTAAAAACAATTAATTCCATTTCAAAATAACTTCTGCCTTATTCCACCATTTTATCAGTTTTGATATGGAATAATTTTTTCACTAAGGATGCTGGATCCAACGTCATGTTTCTCTGTCTGTGTTCCGGGCACCCTGCTGGGGAGGTAAGCAGCCATACAATTACCTATTTTTGCTTCTACTTCCAGGTGAGAAGGGCTGTAAGTGAGGAAGGTGCTGGCAGGTACAAGCTGCCCATAACCATATAGAATATACTCCTGTCATAAATGTTCTGCTCTGCCCACTGCCAGGTGAGCAGGGTGTGAGGAAGGTGCTGGCAGGTACAAGCTGCCCATAACCATATAGAATATAGTCCTGTCATAAATGTGCTGCTCTGCCTACTTCCAGGTGAGCAGGGCTGTACCTGAGGTAGGTGCTGGCAGGTACAGACTGCCCACCCTGTAGAATAGAGTCATAAGCGTGCTGCTCTGCCCACTGCCAGGTGATCAGGGTGTGAGGTAGGTGCTGGCAGGTACAGACTGCCCACCCTGTAGGAAGTCACAAATGTGCTGCTCTGCCCACTCCCAGGTGAGCAAGGCTATTCCTGAGGTAGGTGCTGGCAGGATACAGGCTGCCCATGACCCTGTGTAGAATGTCACCAATGTGCTGCTCTGCCCACTTCTAGGTGAGAAGGGATGTATGTGAAATAGATGGTGGCAGGTACAGGCTGCCCATGACCCTGTAGAATAGAGCCCTGTAATAAATATGGTGGTCTGCCCACTGCCAAGTGAGAGAAACATGACGTTGGATCCAGCACCCTTAGTAAAAACAATTTATTCCATTTCACAATAACTTCTGTCTTATTCTACCATTTTATCAGTTTTGATATGGAATAATTTTTTCACTAAGGATGCTGGATCCAATGTTTCTCTCACCGGCATCTTGCATCCACACAGAGTGTCATGTTCCGGGTACCCTGCTGGGGAGGTAAGCAGCCATACATTTACATATATTTGCTTCTACTTCCAGGTGAGCAGGGCTGTACGTGAGGTACTGGTAGGTGTTGGCAGGATACAGGTTGCTCTTCGTAAGCAGCTGACCCAGACTGTTAAACATATCCCCGGCTTCTCTTCTTGAGGGTCACATGTCAAAATCCTCCTGTTCCTGTAAATCTGTCAGTTTAAATAGTTGTATTTGCACATAAACACAAGCCTCTGTATCCAGAAATGTCTCAGATTGTATCACATCATGACATATACTGGTCTGAGTCGATGGTGCAATAATACAATAAGGCTATGTTCACACGGCTTATTTGCGGGGCGTAATTACGCCCCGCAAATACGCCGTGTGGACGGGAGCGGGGGGCCAGCACCTCGCCGGCCCATAGACTTTCATTACCAGCGGCGCTTATACGCCGCTGGTAATTCACATGTCACTTATCTCCCCCCACGGCGGATTCGCCGAGCAGGGAGAGGAGACGTAATCCATAGTTCTCTATGAGAACTGTGGATTACCGTAATGACTGGGACGTATTCCAGCCGGCGCGTAATTACGGACTGAAATACGCCCCATTTTAAGCCGTGTGAACATAGCCTTAGGGTACAATACCATTAGGCTATGTTCACACGGGTAGATTTTGGCGTGCATTTCGCATCGTATTTGCGCTCTAATACGGGCGAGATGCGCGCCGAAATTATGGTAATCCATAGCTCTCATAGAGAACTATGGATTACGCCTCTTCTCCCCGATCGTATTGTACGCGGGGGGAGATAAGTGACATGTCAATTGCTTGCGCCGCACTGTATGCGCCGCAATTACGCCGTGTGAACATAGCCTAAGGGCCCGTCCCCACGGCAGGGTTTTCAGTCACATTTACAGATGTTTTGAAAACCGTCTGTAATCCGACTGTCAAGCTTTTACATTGAATAGAAAATCCGTGTAGCAGTCCAGCTCCGCCAGCGTAGCGAAAAACTTAGAACATGTTCATTCTTCCTTGCAGTTTTCAGGCAGAACATGGGCATATCAATGTGATGGGGGACAGCTTGAATTGCCGTGTGAACACGCCCGTATACAGCACGCCTTTTCTTGATGCAAATAAAACGCTTTTGTATTTTGACATACGATAGAGTTCCACTCAGACATGGTGCAGAAAGTGGCGCTCTAATCCATGTGTTGGCTTATTCCCCTTAACCACACACGTCACAATAGAGTCCATTCAGAGCAGTAGGCAATATGAATATGGAACGCTGTGTTCCTGATGGCTGCGCTGACCAGTCTCTATTGTGTAGGATTAAGGTCAATATGACCAAGACGTCTCACGCAGTGTCACCTTATGCCCCATGTCTGAGTGGAGCCCTGTCGTATGTCAAAATAAGATAAAAGCATAAGAAAAGGAGTGCTATTAATTCGTATTACTGTTATACTGGATTACTTGATCCTTCGACCAGCACTCATGAGGTGGTTTTCTGATGAGTGCCACATATACACTTTGTATACTTTATGTTTGGGTCTAATGTGCAGTTAGGAAGCAGACACTTTATACGTGTATTGGGTCAAAAAGAGGAGTAAGAGGGTCAAAAGGCTTGGATGAAACATAGGGCCTGCCCCTCCAACATAGGGACACTTGAGTAGTATGCAGGGGCGTAGCTAAAGGCTCATAGGCCTTGGTGCAAAACTTCAGCTTGGGCCCATCTACCCCCAGACAACAACTGGGCCACCATTTTTTAACAACAGGCTCATGATTTGGCGTGACATATCTGCGGTGTATTGTGCTGCGAAAAAATTTCTACTCAAAAGAAGAAAATTCCTTTGGAATGGCACTAGATTTCGGATTAAAGAAAACAAAGTTTTACTTACCTACCTGTTCCACCGGGATGTGTTCCTCTTCACTTCCAGGATCTCGTCCCATCACCTACAATGAGGCACCAGCCTCTCCTTGGGTCAGAACAGGAAACCAGAATTGGAAAGGACCTGATCTCGGGTAGCTCTGGAATGGAAGCAGTGGGGAACAGGGAAGCAAGTCTCACTTTTTATACATTTTTCTTGCAGCCTGGCCCCATTTCAAATGAATTTTCTTCTAATTGAACTGAACTGAAGAAAAGGAACTACACGCTCATTTTACATCATACATCCCCTTTTACAGGCCACACATCCTTTTACCGGCCTCTCCACTTCTGAATAAATCATAGTTGCCATTTAAAAACGCTTTATTATGTCACAATATTCCTAGAGCCATAATTTTTCTGCTGATGGCGCTGTGTGATGGCTTTTTATTGGCAGGATAAGTTGCCGTTTTCTTTGATATTATTACACAGTTTTTGAATCACTTAGGCTGGATGAAAAATTGCAGTTTTGGCATGGATTTTACTCATTCATTTTTTACAGTACAGATTAAATAACACAACTATTTTATAGATTGGAGCATTATGGGCACAGTGAAGTCGATTATGTGGACCTTTCTTGTCATTTGTTTTTTTGTCTTGTCATAAAGGGCCTCATGTATGAAAACTGTCTAGGTCTAAGACTTTCTTAGATGTCCATAGCAACCAATCAGAGCTCCTCTTTTCATTTCACATAGTGGTGTGAGAAAATGAAAGGGGAGCTGTGGTTGGTTGCTAGGAGCAACAAAGAAAGTTTTAGACCTAGACAGTTTTTATACATGTCCTCCAAAGTTTTGCTTATCGGGAAAACAGGGTTCTGGGTCTGCTTTTTTATTTTTTTTTTTTTTTTTTTTTTTTACATATCTAAACTTTTTTTTTGCTCACTATGCAATGGCTCTGTTGCTTTTATAATACCTGGCTATACATTACTGTATTGCTATGTCTGTGGCAGAGCCTAATGTTTTTCATTAATGACAGACCCGGAGGCCTTTTGCTGCCATGGCAACCTCTGGCACCCCATGATTGCATTGCAGGGACCCAACTAGACAGAGGAAGTCCCCTTCCTCTGTCAATCAGACTATTGACTGACCCATCTATGGCGCTAAGCAGCCAGAAACTTACTGACTGGCTAGGTGAGAAGCGTTTGAGTGTGGCTCAGAAGGCGTGGTATATCTCATTGCGTAGAGGCACATTGTTGCCGTGTGGAGATTTACTCACCTATTACACTCCACTGGGTGTTTGAATATTTCAAAGTCTTATGGGAAGAGAACTGAACTCTCCAGAGCCATCTATTGGATGTAGCAATCCTCAATTCATATGTGACTTAATGAGCCTTGTGATGTGAAAATGATTTGTGCCTCTCCTCAATGAGATACATTACCCTTTCTGAACAACACTCAATGCCTCTCACCTAGCCAGCCAGTAAGCCCTACTGTGCACTGATGAAGGGTAAACACCCAAAAACAGCTGTATGCAGCTGAACAAACTGGCATTGCTTGAATCCCTTTCACATTGCAAGACTCAGTGAGTCAGATGTGACGTGAGAATCACTACATCCAATAGATGGTGCTGGAGAGTTTAGTTCTCTTCCCATAAGCCTTTGAAATATTCAAATACCCAGTGGAGTGTTAGGCCATGTTCACACGACTTAAAACTGAACGTATTTCAGTCTGTAATTACGCACCGGAGTGCGCAAATTACGGCTGGAATACGTCAAAGTCATTACGGTAATCCACAGTTCTCATAGAGAACTATGGATTACGCCTCCTCTCCCTGCTCGGTGAATACGCCGAGGGGGGAGATAATTGACATGTGAATTACCAGCGGCGTATACGCGCCGCTAGTAATGATAGTCTATGGGCCGGCGAGGTACCGGCCCCCCGCCCTCAGCCACACGGCGTAATTGCCGGGTGTAATTATGCCCTGCAAATACACCGTGTGAACATAGCCTCAGGCTCTGTCTACACTGCACAGAAAAACGGACATTTTTTCAGCGTTTTTCGTTTTCTCAAAACGCTGGAAAAACGACTGTAATCATCTCCCATAGACTTCTATTGTAAAACCGTCCTGCTGTCTACACTGAGCTTCTTTTTTCTGCTCATTTTTTTTACTGGTCGTATTTTGCAACATGCTCTAAAAAACGCCAGAGCAGGGCAGGAAATTTACTACAGGAGTCTATGTAAAGCGCCGGGCGTCTTTTGGCGCGTTTTCTGCCGCGATTTTTTCAATGAAAACCCTCACAGAGACCCAAGTCCCACATATAGTGGGTGTTAATAAAGGTTATACCTGATCAAATCTGCATACAAGTGTCTGATGAGTCCTTTTTTGTACCTTTTGTAATAAAATGATCATGCTTTGGCCGCTAACGTTTTTTGCGCAATTCATATATTTTTCACTAAAAATACGTTTTTTATGGATTTTTGGCGTCAGAATCCATTTTTTGGCGCTAAAATCCTTAACTTTATTAGCGCCAAAATATGTTATTTTGCATCGGATGCTAAAAATAAGGTTTTTTTTTACGGATTTTAGCACCAGAATCCGTTTTTTTACGGATTTTGGCACTAAAATCCTTTACTGAATATATTTTGGCGCTAATAAAGTGATCTCGCTTTTGACGCAAAAAAATACATTTTTTACGGATTCCGGCGCCAGAATCCGTTTTTTTTACGGATTTTGGTGCTAAAATCCGTAATTTTACAGATTTTGGCGCTAAAGTTATCTAGCTTCTGACGCCAAAAATACGTTTTTTTTTACGTATTTTAGCGCCATAATCCGTATTTTTACGGATTTTGCCACTAAAACCCTTTACTGAACATATTTTGGTGCTAATAAAGTTTTCTCGCTTCTGGCACTAAAAATATGTTTTTTTACGGATTTTTTATTATTATTATCGTTTATTTTGGAGCGCCCTTGATTCCAGGGCGCTGCACATTTCAGGCGGGTACATAAATAACATTGGTCAGACAATTACAAAGTGACAATAAGTGACTTACAACTGGTACAGAGGGAGAGAGGTCCCTGCCCGTGAGGGCTTACAATCTACAGGGAAGGGGTGAAGAGACAGAAGGTGAGGGGCAGACATGTTTGTGGGGCGGAGGAGTGCAACACGGTTAATGTTGGGTATAGGCAATCCTGAAGAGGTAGGTTTTCAGGTTTCTTTTGAAGCCGGTGAGAGAGGGGAGAGTCTGAGGTGTTGGGGCAGTGAGTTCCAAAGTGTGGGGGAAGCACGAGAGAAGTCTTGGAGACGGTTATGTGAGGAGGTGATAAGAGGAGAGCAGAGGAGAAGGTCCTGTGAGGAGCAGAGGTTGCGTGAGGGGAGGTATTTAGAGATTAAGGCAGCGATATATGAAGGGGAGAGGTTATTGGAGAGCCTTGTGGGTCAAAGTTGCTAGCTTGAACTGGATTCGCTGGGCAAAAGGTCCCCAGTAAGGGGATCGTCGAGGGGAAGGGGGGAGTAGTGAGGGAGAGCTGAACAGCGGGCCAGATTTAAAGGTGGTTTGGAGGGGGCGGGGGTGCTAGGGGGGGAGGCCACAAGGAGGATGTTGCGTAGTCGAGGCTGGATGACAAGGGCTTTTGGCCCCAGATTTTTGTGCTTTCAGATTTAAGAAATGGCGGATTCGGGAAATATTTTTGGGGGAGGTGAAGGCAGAGGTGGGGGTTTTGGATGTGCGGTTGAAGGACAATTGGAGTAAAGTTACCCAAGGCAGCGGACCTGTGGTGCTGGTGAGGAGTGTAGCCTTTTAACATGATAGAAAAGAGGGGTGGAGAGATGGAGTGGGACGGGGGGGAAGATAATGGTTCTTTTTGCCCAAAATCCTTTTTTTTTTCCAGTTTTGGCTCTAAAATCCGTATTTTTTCAGATTTGGCGTAAAAAAAGCGAATAGTTTTTGACGCAAAAAAATACGGTTTTTTTTGGGGAATTCGGCGCCAGAAACCATTTTTTTTTGGTTTTGGTGCCAAAATCCTATTTTTACAGATTTTGGCGCAAATAAAGAATCTAGTTTTGATGCAAAAAAAAAGTTTTACGGATTCGGCGCTAAAAATCCATTTTTTTACGGATTTTCGGCGCCAGAACCCTTTTTTTTTAGGATTTGGCGAAAAGATTAATTTTTTTAAAAAATTTTTGGTGTAATAAAGTGTCTCGCTTCTACACAAAAAAATATTTTTTTTACGGGAATTTTGGGGCCCAATAATGCGTTTTTTTGGGGTTTCCCCTAAAACCTTTTTTTTACAGTTTTTGACGCAAAATTTACAGTTATCTTGCTGTAGGGAAAGATAATGTGGGTTTTTGGGGTTTTGGTGAAAGAATCGGGTGCAAAAATTTAATAAAGTAGTAGAAAACAAAAAACAATGTGCTCAAAATGGCTAAAGATTAAAGGAAGTGTATTTAACATTTTAAACTCCCCCCTTAGGGTTAGTTTTTACATCCAATGGCTTAATTTGTGCAAAATTTAAAAAAGCAGAGCAAGCGCTCCAAAAAACAAAAACGCCAAAAAACTGCGTTTTTTCAGCGTTTTTAAAGGGCAGTGGACAGAAAACTCAGTATCGCACTTTTTTTAGTAATTCGTTTTCAGGTTGTTTTTTTGTCCACTGCAGTGTAGACATAGCCTAGGCGAGTAAATCTCCACACGGCAACAGTGTGCCTCTCCCCAATGGGATACACTGCCCCTTCTGAGCTATAATCTATCCACTGAATTCAATGGATACATACATGCAGGAGGAGAACACTGAGGCTAGTTATCGGCTGCAGCATCACATGAACCATGACAACATTGGTGGAGGACACTGGAAAAGCAGCAGTGGCTTCAAGCTTTAAAAAAAAAAGAAACATTTTTTTTAACTTTGGAACTGTTGTGTGAGGAAAAAGCTGAGAAAATACTAAAAAGGTGGTGAAAATACTGCTTACCTCACCCACATACAATGATTAATGGATTTCCTAGTATCAGTGTGTGCACAGATGAAATTGTCAATCACGTAATGTGGGTGGTGAAAATAGTACTTTACTTTCATTTGTTGTATTTTCTCTGCTTATTAATCCTACTTCATACCATATAAACCTATGTATCACAGAGCTCAGGTTCTCTCCCTCTATCACATCCTGCTCTCAGATAGGGTAATATAGATCATTTGACAGAAAGGGTTACAGGATCTACACTTTTATAACCATCGCCAGCATCAATCTTTTTTTGGGGTTTGGCATACATTTTTTTAAAAGGGGATATTTTTTTTCATTGTGCAATCATCCAAAATGTATCCACAGCAAACACCCAGATACAATTGAAGTTGATATTTATTCACACTAGTTACATTAAATCCATCACTTATTGTGTTTTAAAATCATAGTTTATGCATAGTGTCGCGAGTTTGGCTTATTAGCCTTTTTAAGCGTCCTCGTGGATAGAATATGGTACACATAAGGACATAATGATCTCATGGATAAGCCAAAGTGACAGGGAGAGGAGAAATGAAAAAGGAGCAGGAGAGAACTAAGGGGAGGGAAAAAAGGGAGAGAAGAGAAAAAAGGCAAAACAAAGGGAAAGAAGGGACACAAGTAATTGAATGTATAAGGGCATGTCCCCACGGCACGGGTTTTCGGCCGGTTTTTCAGCCGGTTTGCGGTTTTTCAGACCGCCTGAAAAACCGGCCGAAAATGAGCACAAGTGTGCTCCATGGAAAACCCATTCAGCAGTCCCCACTGCACAGGATTTCCGCCCGGCAGTTTTGCCGCCCGCGCTCCGCTCAAAAGACATTGAGCATGTTCATTCTTCCGTCCGGTTTCCGGACGGAATATGAATACCTCAATGGGAGGGGGAGGGCTGTTCTCCGCTCATCGCGGAGAAAATCCGTCCCCCCGCGGCCGAGGGGATGGCCGCTAAAGGGAAAAGAACGTAGTAGGTATGATAAGAGATGTACTATGTTAATGGAAGATGCATGTGGAAACATGTGCATATACAGTAGTGTCAGAGAAAGAAAATATTATACAAATTGGGAAAATATGTAAGGAAGATTTATAACGCTATAGGCAGAAGAATGAGGTAATGGCAGAATGTAGAAACAAAGGGCCTTATGTATGAAAACTGTCTAGCAGTAAGACTGTCTTTGTTGCACATAGCAACCAATCAGAGCTCTGGTTTCATTTCATATAGTGCTCTGGAAAAAATAAAAACTGAGCTCTGATTGGTTGCTATGGGAAAAAAAGAAAGTCTTCCAGCTAGTCGGTTTTCATACATAAGAGCTTAAGTGTATATGTAGTAAGGTAAAAGAAGTGGATATATGGAAATAGCTGGAATAGGACAGATGGCTGAGGATAAGGAAATTCAAGATGGATAAACATAAGTAAATATAGTTTCCAAACAAACAAAAGAAAGCAGCCTCGGCACCACACTACCAACGGCAATCAACAGGTAAATGGATTCAATGCATGCATGCAACTCACCAGCTGGGGTGCTCAGTGAATAAAAAAAAGAAAACCTTTAAATATGGAAATTGTAAAAAAAGGAAAAGAAAAAATCTTTAAAGGAAAAATTTTTTAAAAAAAAAATGCTTTTTATTTTGGCTTCTTGTCAGTACAAACACAAAGGGAGTCGGAGCGACAGAAAGGCAACAGCCGTTTCGCGTGCAACCACGCTTCCTCTAAGGCTTAGAGGAAAAATAGCTTTAGACAAAAATAGCACATCGCTAGGATATGCCATCGTTGTCTGACGGGTCCAGGTCCCACCTCTGGGACCTGCAGCTATCTCCAAAACAAGCCCCGAAAACTCCCCATTATGATTGGAGTGGTCATCGGGACTCCATAAAAAAGGGGAGTAAAAAATATAACGAGGGGTGATGTCGGCTGAAACGGAACCCCCAATCTTTTTCAAGGGGAGTCTGACCACCTCCCTTTTCAGAATATCATAGCGCCTATCAAACTAAAAAAAACATAAAAAGGCACGGGAATTTTTTGAAAAAGCTTTTCTGCTTTTAGGATACATGAAAAAAAAATTGAGGTTTATTCACATTTTTTTTTCAAAACTGTTAAACCCACCTCCCCCTCTTCAAGGGGGACCCCAATGAAATGGGTTCCTACACTAACGTTTTTCTTTTAGGGCCTTTTCAGACCTCCATCTTTAGGGGGTGAAGGACCAGTACTAATACAGTGCTTGATTAAAAAAAATGGGAAGGGGGTGGATGCGAAAAACCAACAGGAGGCAGCTCATCCCCTACACAACTAGAAAACAATATTTTGGCTTTGCCATCCAAAAACTTTTTTTTTTAAAAAAAAAAGGCTGGGCACAGGTGTGGCAGCAAAATACATAGACATTCTATATCGTAGCACCTATCAAATACAAAACGACAAAAGGCAATGGAATTTTGAAAAGCTTTCTGATTTAGGGTACATGAAAAAAAAAATTTTAGGTCTTTAAATTTTGATGGAATGAACTGAGAGGTTTCGGCACTCATTTTGGAGATAGGTGCAGGTCCCAGAGGCGGGACCTGAAACTACAACAAAGATCAAAGAAGGGGAAAATCTCCCGTTCACCGCATTCACTCTGGAAGCAAAAGAAGGGACGTGCAACCACCCAAAACCCAGTCTTGGGGAATATAGAAAAAAAATCCT
Source organism: Phyllomedusa bahiana (assembly GCA_025379985.1). Taxonomy (NCBI): domain Eukaryota; kingdom Metazoa; phylum Chordata; class Amphibia; order Anura; family Hylidae; genus Phyllomedusa; species Phyllomedusa bahiana. The sequence goes on along the minus strand of JAODAL010012515.1, from coordinate 17,790 downwards.
TTTTTTCAAATAAGATCCAGTAATTTATTAAGCAATAGCCAGAAGAAAGACAGGAAAACAAGATTGTGTATCAGGCTAAACACTGCCCCCTGCTTGACTATGACTAAGGGCATTGTTTAGCTTGATACGCGTCAGGCACTTGCTATCCTGTTTTCTTGTCTTCTGTGTGAATGTTTCTTAATAAATTACTGGATCTTAGTCTGAAAGGCTGGATCTTCTTTTCATATATCAGACAAAGATGGCACATCCTAGCGACATGCCTTCATTGACTAAAGTGGGAACACACCTTTAAAGAACTGTTCAGGAAGTTCAAAACATCCGCCACTTGCCATTTTACAAGTAAAATAATGAGATAAATAAAAAAAGTTATACATAATTGGTATTGCCATGTTGGTAAAGGTCCAGTCTATTGAAATAAAACATTAGTTATTCTGTACGTTTAACACTGTAGAAAAAAATCATAATGCTAAAATTATAGGGTTTTTTTGGCACTTTGCATCCCCAAAAATTGGAATAAAAAGTGATCAAAAAGTTGCATTTATCCAAATGGTACTGATAAAACTTTCACTTCAGTCTGTACAAAATGAGCATCACTCAGGTCCGTAGGTGAAAAAACAAGAAGGTTAATGGTCACAGAAAAAGGCGCTGAGGTGTTAAAAGTAGTAAAATATAGCAAAAACATGAAAACTTTGATATCAACCCAACGAAATCGACATGCAGAAAAACAAGCATGTTATTTAACTGAACAGTATCCAAAAAATAAATCAAAAAATAAAAAATAGCACAATTGCTGTTTTATTTCATGTTCCTCCCCACAAAGAATTTTTATGGTAAATAAGCCCTTGTACGGGTATGTAAACCTAAAAATAAAAAAGTTATGGCTTTTGGGAGGTAAGGAGGAAAAAATTAACACAACATAAACATAAATCCCTGTGCTATCAAGGAGTTAAAATAAAAAGACCTCAATGTGTCGTGCAGTAAAACACATAAATTGTATGTGTTCTGTGAGTCTGGGCTGTGAGCAGATGTGTTTATCTATCACTTCTTGATCAATATGACAAATGATCATCCTGTTTGCAGACTCTGAACGCAGCTCCTGTGGTTTTAGAAAAACATTATCTCCACCAGTTTTTGTCAAGAATAGTTCTGTTTGGAGCTTTTTAGGCATCAATTATTGAATTCATTTCAGCTATAAAACCAACAGGAAAAATCAAAAATCAAAATCTTTTTTTCTCCCTTTCCCCCAAAAAAAAAGTATAAATAGCCCCAGAACGATGTTTTCCTTTAGTCAGTGAAATCAGTTCTGCTTTCAAAAAAGTTTCACAAAACCCCAGGCCCCAATACATTTTTAATTAAATGCACAGTAAACCGATAAAGGTTAATGATAATTATCACTATTATTGAAATGGCAAATGATTTGTTTTCCGATTGATTGTGTTTTGTATTAAAGTGTGCTTCCAATTATAAAACAACATTCCATAACTTATAAAGAGTACGGGGAAAAATAAGAAACTTTGTAATATATCTTATTATAGAAAAATGTTTCCTTCATTAATCAAACTCCTTCCATTCCTGGATTCTTCTCTCTTTACTTTCTTGCACAACAGCCATAAATCACTAAGAGAATCCATACTGCAGAAAAAGGCTTAAACTTTACTGAGAGATCAGGTTACAGCTGTCTATAATAGTCTATGGACAAGGCAGGTGGAGCAGAAAGTGAAAGCAAGAGAATCTCCCACTAAGGGTATGTTCATACAAGAGTTTTAACAAGGATTTCAGCACGGATTCCAAAATAAAATCCTTGTGTAATCTGACTGCCATTCATTTGAATGGCCAGTCTCTGCTGTAGTTTACACTGTGGACTACTGCTCTGATTTTTCACACCTCGAATTTCAGAACCATGGTGCGGAAAAAAAAAAAGAATGAACATGTCCGTTCTTTCCATTGGATCCGGCAGGGGTGACCAGTTAGCCCTATTGAAATGGGGTTACATGCATCCAAATCAGAAGTGAATACTGCCTCTGTAATGTAAAAATCCTAGGCAGAAATCCACATCTGATTGTCCACATTAGACAATACAAGTTGGATTTTTCCAATAGGAAAAACCCAATTTGTGAACATACTCTAAAACAAGTATCATCATGAAGGAGCAGTGTAGCTATTAGGCTAGGTTCAAACCTGATGACAGAAAAATAGCACTGTGTGCAACGCATTTTTTTTCTGTTAAAAATACAGACGCTATAACGGAAACCCAAGAGGCACCATTGTAGTCAATGAGGTCTGTCAGGCACCATCAGTGTCCAACATGAAAAGTATCCAGAGCCACCTCTGTGTTGGGGCTCATAATGGAACCTCTGATGCAGACGTGAACCTAGATTTAAGGGGGTTGTCTCACTACAGACATTGATGGCATGTCGTAGTGATATGCCATCGATGTCTGTAGTGAGAAAACACAATTTAAATGGCACCAAGGAGAGATAAAACGCTCCCAACAAAGCACCATCTCTGTGTGTTTTGGCCTATTTCTGCTTCTCCTCCCCTCTCCATAGATTTCTGTGAGCAGTTATAATCTGGATCTTTTAGAAGCTAAAGCCCATTTCCTCTCTGAAGTACGGATTCCCTTTCTTTCAGACTGAGTTCACAAATAAGAATGCAGGTTGGGCAGAGAAAAGGAGGCTGTTAAGAAGGAAACATTTTTCTCTCATAAGATATATTACAATTTCTGCTTGCACTGTTGATTTAGGAGGGTTGTTATTTTATTTGGAGGTACACTTTAACGAGATAAATATCCCACTAGCTCCAACATCAGAATAAACAGTATATAGGAAAGTAAAAAACATTATACAGATTTGGAATCACACTCTCCGTTTCACAACAGTGTACTTTCAACTATGAATAAAATTTCATTCAAAATATGCACATAATCATTAATAGGGGTTACACTGATTACTTTAACTCCCTACTTCCTTTCCCATAGCAAAAAATATTAATTTGAACAGTGTTGTATCAGGTTACAGGACATGAATATATTTGCCGTGAATTTTTTGTTCTTTTGTTTTTACGAAATACAAAATTAAGCAATGCTTTAAATTGTTTTAATTAAAAATTGACTACCATTTTGAAGCTCCTGAGTTGTTGTAAATCATCTAGCTGTTCTCAAAGAAGTCTTTAGATGGGTTTTCTGCTTTTTCTTTCCCTTCTCCCAGTATTAGAGATAACAGCAGGGAAGAGTAAGAGGCTGTATGCAGCATATCAGAGCATCTAAGGAGGGCAGCTCACACATGCTATAGATGGATACAGTATCTAACAAAAACTAGTACACCCCTCACATTTTTGTAAATATTGTAATATATCTTTTCATCAAACACTGAAGATGTGACACTTTGATATAATGTAAAGTAATCAGTGTACAGCTTGTATAACAGTGTAAATTTGCTGTTCCCTCAAAATAACTCAACACAGAGCTATCAATGTCTAAACCTCTGGCAACAAAAATGAGTACACCCCTAAGTGAAAATGTAAAAATTGTGCCCAAAGTCTCAATATTTTGCATAGCCACCATTATTTTCTAGCACTTACTTAATTATCTTGGGCATAAAGTTCACTGGAGCTTCAGAAGTTGCCACTGGACTCCTTTTCCACTGCTCCATGCATGATGGCATCATGGAGCTGGTGATTGTTAGAGACCTTGCACTCCTCCACCTTTCATTTGAGGATGCCGTACAAATATTCAATTGGGTTTAGGTCTGGAGACATGCTTGGCCAGTCCAGCATCTTTACCCTCATTTTCTTCAGCAAGGCAGTGGATATCTTGGAGGTGTGTTTGTATTATCATGTTGGAATATTGCCCCGCAGCCCAGCTTCCAAGGAGAAGGGATCATGCTCTGCTTCAGTATGTCACAGTGCATGTTGGCATTCATGGTTCCCTCAATGAACTGTACAGCTCCCCACAGCAGCACTCATGCAGCCCCAAGACATGCTTGTCTTTTAACTCCTCACCTGTTTGCAGCCACATATGCTTGACACCATGTGAACCAAATAAGTTTATCTTGACCTCATCAGACCACAGGACATGGTTCCAGTAATCCATGTACTTAGTCTGCTTGTCTTCAGCAAACTGAATGTGGGCTTTCTTGCGCATCATCTTTAGAAGATGCTTCCTTCTGGCATGCAGACCAATTTGATGCAGTGTGTGACATATGGTCTGAGCACGGACAATCTAAACCAAAATCCATGTTACCTCTGCAGTAATGCTGGCAGCACTCATCTCTAAATATGACACTGAGTACATGCACTGAACTTCTTAGGTCGACCATGGTGAGGCCTGTGGAAAATGGCAAGTTGGACACAAATTGTCCATTTTCAGTTAGGGGTGTACTCGCTTTTGTTGCCAGCGGTTTAGACATTGATGGCTGTGTGTTGAGTCATTTTGAGGGCAGAACAAATTTACATTGTTCTACAAACTGTACACGGTCTACTTTTCATTGTATCAATGTGTCCCATGAAAAGATATAAAACAATATTTACAAAAATGTGATGGATGTATTAAACCCATAAATATAAATAAATATAAAAATAAAAAAAAAAAAAATATATTATATATATATATATATTATATTATATATATATATATATATATTCAATATATTGTTAGAATAGATCATCTTCACGGCACTCACCATAAGTGAGGTTTAAAATCCACTTTTATTTGGCATCTTGTCACAAACAGGGTGCCGTGAAGAATATCTTTTCTATTATATCTTGAATATTTGTGACGTTTTTCTTTTGCTTCACTGTGCGCCACTAAAGGGTTAATGACGTTTGAACGTGTCGGCATACTGCTTGAGGGAACATATATTCCATTCACTGACAGCGTGGTGCCGAAGTACATTTCTCTTATATTCCGGATTAGTGTATATATATTTATATACACACATACACAAACATACATATACACTACCGTTGAAAAGTTTGGGGTCACCCAGACATTTTAGGTTTTCCCTGAAAACTCATACTTTTATTTATCAAATGAGTTGCAAAATGAATAGAAATATAGTCCAGACATTGACAAGGTTAGAAATAATGATTTTTATTTGAAATAATAATTTTCTACTTCAAACTCTGCTTTTGTCAAAGAATGCTCCCTTTGCAGCAATTCCAGCATTGCAGACCTTTGGCATTCTAGCTGCTAATTTGCTAAGGTAATCTGGAGAAACTTCCCCCCCATGCTTCCAGAAGCCCCTTCCACAAGTTGGATTGGCTTGATGGGCACCTTTTGCGGACCATTACGGTCAAGCTGCTCCTACAACAGCTCAATGGGGTTGAGATCTGGTGACTGCGCTGGTCACTCCATTACAGATAGAATACCAGCTGCCTGCTTCTTCCTTAAATAGTTCTTGCATAATTTGGAAGTGTGCTTTGGGTCATTGTCCTCTTGCAAGATGAAATTGGCTCCAATCAAGCGCTGTCCACAGGGTATGGCATGGCGTTGCAAAATGGATTGATAGCCTTCAAAATCCCTTTTACCTTGTACAAAGCTCCCACTTTACCATCACATTCCCTCCACCATGTTTGACAGGTGACACCAGGCTCTCTTCCAGCATCTTTTCAGTTGTTCTGTGTCTCACAAATGTTCTTCTGTGTGATCCATAGACTTCAAACTTCGATTCGTCTGTCCAGAACACTTTTTTCCAATCTTCCTCTGTCCAATGTCTGTGTTCTTTAGCCCATATTAATCTTTTCCTTTTATTAGCCAGTCTCAGATATGGCTTTTTCTTTGCCACTCTGCCCTGAAGGGCAGCATCCCGGAGTCACCTCTTCACTGTAGACATTGATACTGGCATTTTGCAGGTACTATTGAATGAAGCTACCAGTTGAGGATCTGTGAGGCGTCGATTTCTCAAACTAGAGACTCTAATGTACTTGTCTTGTTGCTCAGTTGTGCAGCGGGGCCTGCCACTTCTCTTTCTACTCTTGTTAGAGCCTGTTTGTGCTCTCCTCTGAAGTGAGTAGCAAACACTGTTGTAGGAAATCTTCAGTTTCTTGGCAATTTCTCACATGGAATAGCCTTCATCTCACAACACAAGAATAGACGGTCCAGTTTCACATGAAAGTTCTTTTTTTCTGGCCATAATTGAACCAACAAATGTAATGCTCCAGATTCTCAACTAGCTCAAAGGAAGGTCAGTTTTATAGCTTCTCTAATCAGCAAAACTGTTTTCAGATGTGCTAACATGCTTGCACAAGGGTTTTCAAGGGTGTTCAAAATATCCAATCGCCTCCTTAAACAGTTAGGAAACACTATGTACCATTAGAACACTGGAGTGATGGTTGTTGGAAATGGGCCTCTATACACCTATGTATATATTGCATTATCAACAAGACGTTTGCAGCTAGAATAGTCATTTACCACATCAACAATGTATAGAGTATATTTCTGATTCATTTAATGTTAGCGTCATTGAAAAACAACTGTGCTTTCTTTCAAAAATAAGGAAATTTCTAAGTGACCACAATTTTGTGAACGGTATATACACACTATCATTAAAACCCTTGAAAACCCTTGTGCAAGTATGTTAGCACAGCTGAATATATATATATATATATATATATATATATATATATATATAATATATATATATATATATATATCCCAGGAATTATAGAGTTAACACTTCGGCACCACATTGCAATGTGCTATTGAAAACTCAATGGATTCTAAAGCTGCATGCAAACACGTCTCTATGTATAGCTTCCCGTATGTCGTGCTCAGTGAATCAAAAAAGAGAAAGTCTCTTATAATGGCAAATATAAGCAAAGAGTAAAGTCTTCACGGCACTCACCAGAAGTCGGGTTAAGTCAGGTTAAAATCCATTTTTATTCGGCATCTTGTGGCAACATAGGGCGTACGGGAGTACAAGAAAGCTCACGAAGGAGCAACAGACAGGCAACAGCTGTTTCGCGTGTGAACCACGCTTCCTCTAAGCGTGGTTCACGCCGAATAAAAATGGATTTTAACCTGACTTAACCTGACTTCTGGTGAGTGCCGTGAAGACTTTACTCTTTGCTTTTATATATATATATATATATATATATATATATATATTTATATATAAATATATAAATATGTTATATATATATATATAATTATATATATATATATATATATATATATATATATATTTATAATTTAATTTCTTGCTAAAAGAAAATCCATTGCCATCTTCCATGTTACATTCTTATACAACAGATATTTCAAAACCTCTAAAGGAATATTTGGAGTGCAAATTCAATTTCTCAGTTCTGACTTAAAAATGATTCAAAATGACTGGCATGCAAAATGAACATATTATTGTCTCCTCTCATACATAAGGATCACGTTGTAATCATGCCACTCCACCAAGCTGGTGACAACACCAGACACACTATTGACTTAATAGACGTTGCCAACAAACACGATGTTCAAATGCTGTTGCGCAGCTTGTTCATCTGAAAAAGCATTAATCACTTAAAAAGAACCCGTGGCGTCTTCAAACAACTCCAGATGTCAGGAGCTAAATATCCCCACATATTTCTCACTCCATGCACTTGGGTACTCACAGGCACTGTATATAGATGTACTGTATGATGGCAGGTTCATCCACTTTTGTATGTAAATAGCCTTCATATTTATGAAACATGGTTGGACCATTGTGTACCAAACCAAACAATAGGCAAAGACTAATAATGTCTTTGAAATAAGACCTCTAGACCAACAATTCTCAAATCCCACAGAAGAGGTAAAGTCCTAAAACATAACTTTTAATAATAATAAAAATAAATATTTTTATTATTACAAGTTATGTTTTAGGACTTTCCCTCTTCTGTGGGATTTGGAGCGTTGTGTAAACCAAGCAATTCTTGCTCTTTGTGTCACCCATACACCCTAACAGATTGTAAGCTCTTGCGAGCAGAGCCCTCACACCTTGTCTGTAAGTAGCTGTTTGCTGTGTAATGTTTGTTTGTTGGGTAGTGTTGGCGCTACATAAATAAAGATTATTACTATCCCTGTTGTTCCACTGACACAGGCACTTTTTTTTCTTTTTATAGCCTTCCCTTTCCCCATTAGCCAGTGCTTAATATGCAGTTGAGGTCATAGTGTGTTAACAAGACAGTGACTACAGTTCAGTTCTCAACAGGTCACACTTTATTGAAAACTGAGCAGTGGTGATCCCAGGTCCCCATATGCTGGCCTTATATGTTTACAGCTCTAACAAATGGGTTTTCAAGGATAGTTTGTCTAGGATTTAAAGGTCTCTTTTCTACACTTGTCAACCCTCCTCACCATTCCCCATGTATAATGCAATTAGGCATAGTGGCCCCAACTCATCTTAATTATTCATCCTTTGCATTGAACCCTTTGCAGTTGTGATATGTTTGCCCTTCATTGTTTGAAAGTCACAGAATTTAGAAGAGCAGTATATGCAGATAATATACTTGTCACAACCAGTCAGCCCATGTTTCTTCTCCCTAACCTCCACAATCTCATTAGGAAATTTGACTGGCTGTCAGTATACAAAATTAATACAGACATGTTACTAATTGATGTACCCATCTCTCCTTTAAACACCCTCTGACAAAATTAGCACAGCATTTGACAAAGCACACGTATTAAATACCTGATGACCTCTTGTTGCACACTATAGTGCTATAACTTTCCCCCTCCATTTGAGAAACTTAAAAACTTACTAATCAAATGGAAACCACTAACATTTTGGATGTATAAATGCATTAAAAATTACGATTGTTTGTGGACCTCAGTACTGAAGGTAATAATAATAATAATCTTTATTTATATAGCGCCAACATATTCCGCAGCACTTTATAATTTGGAGGGTGTAGGTACAGACAAAAAGACATACCCCGTGTTTCCCTGAAAATAAGACAGTGTCTTATATTAATTTTTGGTCCTAAAGAATAGCTAAGACTTATTTTTGGGGGATGTTTTTTTTTCTATGAACAATAATTCACATTTATTGTTGAACAAAACATCAACAGTTTAAATAAAACTGTAGTGTTTTCATCACAAAAAATCAGCATAAATAGCCAAACTCTGAATTTCAACCCTTAAAAGCAATGAGAAGTTCTGATGTGCCTGATCGCCTGCGGAAAGCAATCTCCAGAGAACTGGTGCTGTACGTGTGAATTTTTGGAAACGTGCATGGGAGGTTCGGATGATTGAGGAATGTAATCTGATATCGTCAGCAGAGCGGAGAGAGCGGGTAGGGTAGTAGATGAGGGAGGAGATGTAGGGAGGAGCAGCACTGTGGAGAGCTTTATTGGTGAGAGTGATGAGTTTATGTTGTATTCTATACTGAATGGGCAACCATTGCAGTGACTGAAACAGGGTAGAGGCATCAGTATAGCGGCTGGAAAGAAAGTCAAGCCTGGCTGCTGCATTCAGGACAGATTGGAGAGGGGAGAGTTTACAGAGAGGGAGACTGATAAGCAAGGAGGTACAGTAGTCAAGACGAGAAAGAATAAGAGCAACAATGAGAGTTTGAGTTGTTTCCACAGTGAGAAAAGGACAGATTCTGGAGATGTTCTTGAGGTGCAGGTGACAGGATTGGGCAAGGGACTGGATATAGGGGGTAAAAGACAGGTCGGAAGCTAGTATAACCCCAAGATAGCAGGCCTGTTGCCTAGGAGTTATGGAGACAGAAATGGCAGGGTAAGGTGGGGTTAGTAGATGGCGGGATGACTAGAAGTTCAGTTTTAGTGAGGTTTATTTTAAGATTACAGAGAGGACATGTGTCAGAGACAGCAGACAGACAGTCACTGGTGTTTTGTAGCAGGGCAGGAGTGATGTCCCGGGAGGAGGTGTATAGTTGAGTGTCATCCGCGTAGAGATGGTACTGGAAGCCAAATCTGCTGATGGTTTGTCCAATTGGTGCTGTATAGATAAAAAAAGAGGAGAGGACCAAGAACAGATCCATGTGGAACCCCAACAGCAAGAAGAAGAGGAGAGGAGGCAGAACCTGCAAATGAGACACTGAAGGAGCGGTTAGAAAGGTAAGAGTGAAACCAAGCGAGAGCGGTGTCCTGGGAGGCCAATGGTGTGCGAGCATGCTGAGGAGAAGTTGGTGATCAACAGTGTCAAATGCTGCAGAGAGATCCAGGAGAAGCAACAATGACTAGTTGCCCCGAGGTAATCAGGGCAGCTACAGGTGTTTCGATTCCTATCTCATCAGAGGGATTGTTGCTTTTTATGTTCAACATGCCTATTGTTAAGTCCAAAAAGTCTCTCCTTAAACATCTACTCCAGGCTGCTAAATCAAGAATACTGCGGAAATGGAAATCATACACCCCATCCATTAAAGAGTGATATGCAGAAATTAGTTTCATCCAGAAAATGGAGGAACTGATTTCTCAAACCCCTGACCAAATGCATAAGTTTAAAACCTGGCTCTGTTGGTCTACCTTCAAGACTTGTCCGCTTTATCTTTAAATCATAAGTTAGCGGTCTACTGGATACCGTAACTTTGAGGATCTGCCCTGCGCATTGGATGGAAAGCTTATCTGTGCTGCCTGTGGGTGTTTTTACTTCATGGGTGGATGTGTCCTAGCACCAAGAAATAAGATGTGCATTGGTCATGGGTCCGTCGTGATCTATTGCTGTATTATATATATTTTTTTCTCTCTTCTTCTCCCTATCTTTATCGTTTCTTCCCTCTCTACATGGACACTTACTTTAGCGAGTACTTACAGTGCCCCAAATCTTATCTGCAATCTGTCCCCAGCATTATGTGATACAACTGACCTCCTACTTCCTAGATGGTTAATATACTTTTATTACGTTACTACTGTTTTCTAAAGATACTATGTATGTTTTGTATTCTATATAATGATGATATTTTGCTCATTATTATATTTTCATATATTTGAATACAATGTAACTGTCTAATGTTTACTTTGTATAATATTATGCTTTAATAAAAACCTTTTTGAATTTAAAAATAGCAATTCTCCCAGAGTTCCTCTTCCTATTCCAAACTCTCTCTGTCCTGATGTCCCTCCAAGTCTTCCAAAAAGCGCATTCGACTGCACTTTTGTTTCTGGCACAGAAAGCATATACATTTATGAAATAGAGTAAATGTAGTCTAAATAAGACTACTTTTGTCCTATTGTTCCCTATGGATTTAATGTGCTATCCGCTATGATACTTTTTTCATGTATGTTAATCCATCCCTAGGACAAGGCACCCCAAACAGGATGCACACTTGGCCTAAATCTGCTCTTCAATCTTGGATTCAGTGCAGTTTAACTGTTCCATAGGGAACCAGTGTATGTCCCAGTATGATTTTTCCCAAACAGTTTCTGTCCTCTCAGAATTTCTTTACACACTGGATTTACCCAATAGCAGAATTCCAAAATGTTTGAGCTTTGGTTTCAAGCTGCTAGATACACATTGCTAACCCTCTGAAACAGGAAATCCTTCATTTTGAGATGCTCAACGTCTAGCTAGTGAACATTTTGTATCAGATCATTTTTATTGAAATACAAGTTTACAAGCGAGAAGGAAATTTAATAAAAAGAAATTTCACAAAATATCAGCAGACAGTATTTTGTTTTCTGTTGTACACAGACATCAGACAATGCCAAACACAAAGCAACGTGCCCCGAGAAACTCCCAACCTTCTCCAAGAGCAGGTCAATAACAATCTTTACTTCAAGGGAACCTGTCACATTGAACATGTTATCAGATCTGCTTGTAACATGTTATAGAGAGAAAGGGCTGAGTAGATTGGTATATTATTATGTGGGTAGAGATTCACTAGAACTTTAATTCATGTAAATCCCTGCTGGTTCTGGGTTAAGGAGTCCAGTAGGCAGAGTTATCAGTGATTGACAGCCTTTATTAAATGAATGTACATACAGAGATGGCTGTTAATCACTAATGACACCACTTACTGGACTCCTTAACCCAGAATAAGGAGAGATTTAAATGAATGAAATCAAACTAAAAAAATTTCCCCACAGAACAATCATGAACCCTTTTTTTTAAACTCTAAACCCGGCCCGGCAAAGGGATAGCTTTTTAAAGAAAAAAAGACAACAGATTAAAATTGAAAATAAAAATTAGAGCACTGATAAAGTAGACATTCGGCCCTTTCAAAAAAAAGGGCCCAGAAGGGGGGCCGGAGAAATCCACCCCAAATTTTAAAATAAAAACAAATTCCCTTCCTTTTTTTCTTTTGTCTGAAAGGATAATATTGTAAAACGTTAATTTTTTTTTTTAATAATTGGTGGGGGAGGCCTAGTTTTTAATGTAAGGGAATTTTTCGGGCTTTAAAAGAAAACTGGGAAAAACCTTTTTTTTTCAGTTTTTGGGCTCTGAAATTTCACTAAATTTCCCAAAAAAGGCCCAAAAAACAAAAACTTGGGCCCCTTTGGGGGAAAAACCCAAGGTCCTTAGTTTTTAATCAATTTGGTTTTAAGGGGCAGTTACCCAAACCAATTTTTTTTTTTTTTTTAACAACTGATCCCCATTTAAAAAAAAAAAATATTTATACTCCCCTCCCCCCCCGACTTCAGACCCAAACCCCTGCACGTTCTCCCTCCCTGCCAAATTTTCTTCTGTTTTTTTCCCCCCCTTTCTTCCGAACGGGGCATCGCTCCCCACCCGCTATTTTTTTTGGGTCCCTCCCCACTGCCTAAACCCAAAATTGTAAGAAAATGACCTTGTCATTGTACAGAATGGTGACTCAAACACGCACCCCCAATTTCATTAAAGGAACCAAAGAAAACAGAAACTCCCCCCTTCCCACAAATTCTAGCTGACAAAAAAACCCAAAAATTTAAAAACCCAAAAAAAAACTTAGACCAATCTCTATGGGGACCAACACCAATATCTAACCAAAACAAAACCTACCCTTTAAAATATTAACTTTATTACATCAATTAAAAAATATTACAATTTTAAAAAAAAACCAAAAACCGCAAAGGCATACCTAGAGTGGTTTTTATATATTTTTTTTTACTAACCCCCCCTCCCATATAACACTTCTGGCCTCCTTTAAATTATTTTCCCCCCTTTATATAAAAAGTCTTTTTTCTTCTTTACAAAATTGACCCATTTTTCCTTTGCGTTATAAAAAAAACAGTACCCCCTTTGGGGAAAAGCGACTCTGCAAAACAACTTTTCTTGCTTTTTGGGGAAAAAAGGGCCCTTAATATCTAAAAGCCTCTATTTTTTTAAAATTGACAAACCCAACCAGCCCCTTTTTTAATGTCTAAAAAGGGGGTTCCCCCCTAATTTTGACGGATATTTTGGTTTGGGAAATGTTTTCCAACCGCTATCCCCATTTTTGGGCACCCTTAATTTTTTTTAAAACTGCACCCAAATTTTCAGAAAAAAGGGAAATGTACCAAAGTTATACCTCAGATTTTTAAAATTTAGTGGCAAATAAAACAAAAATAAAATATTTTTTCAACTTACATTTTGTAATTTCAAAGAAAAAAAACAAATAATAGCACGCAGCAATAAAAGCCCCCCAATAATATTTGGGTTTCACACCCTTTGGCACGATCCATCCAAATATTTCTTGTCCCCGTCAAAAGTTCTTGAAGTTCTCATCTAGTTTTTTCTCCCCCCTTCCTTTTCATTTTTGTCAAGCTCTTGAATTTTTGGGGGTTTTTTCAGCTCCCCCCAAAGATTTTCCCTATGGGATAGAGGCGACTCTTTGCGGGCCCTTTTTGAAACAGTTAATTTTTTTTTTTTTAAAAACCATTTCCTGGTTATTTTTTGGTTGTGCTTTGTGTCGTTGCTTTTTGGAGCCCCATGATCTTCGACTCAACAAATTTTCTTACACTGGTGGACATTTCACTCTAAAGTTCTTGATAATCTCTGATTCATGATTCCTGTGTTGGTAATTCCTTTTTTTTGTAAAAATAAATTTTATTTACATATAATCCTCCAGTTCCAGATGTAGCAGAGCAACCTCACAGTATTAGGGATCCTTCACCATGCTTATCTGTTGGTAGGATGTTGTTTTCCTTATAAGCCTTGTTGCGCAGTCTGTAAACAAACTGTTTTCTTTACATTGCTTAAAAGCTCAATTTTTGTTGTATCTGTCCACAGAACATTTGCGCAGAAGGATTGTGGGTTGCAAAGGGACTAGATACCCCCACAAAGGGAGGCATATTGGATTACGCAACAGGTGCGGACCCTTAAAAGGGCAAGAGGGAAAACAACGGGGCGCATATCTAAGTAAAGTTTAGAGTATTTGGGGAATCCCGGCTTATACTTTAAGGTGCAGGGTTTAAAATAAGTCCTTTGCTTAAAACCCTTTTTAAAATATAGGTATGTGATCTGAATTGCTCCGTTTTGCTATGGCTGAGATCGCTTGTGTAATGTGCGCAGGCACAAGAGTCTTTTTTGTGCAGACGCAGTTATCTACTGGGTGAATATAGACATAAGATTTTTTCTAGTTGGGTTTCTATAAACATTGGGGCTATTTAAACATAAGACAGAGGTAACATAGTAAGAAATGTAACAGGTTACCTTTTTATACTGCCACCTGCAAATGTGTTTGATGTTAATACAAAAAAATTCCCTTTTATGGGCTTTTTTTTACTGTTTTTGAGTATATGTCACGTGATATTGAGTAGCTTAAATTGTTGCAAGGCTGGAATCACAGATGTGCTTGACAAAGAGGGCGTCCTCCAAATCCATTAGGGGAGTCATGATGTTACCCAAATTGAGGACATCTACATTTTCTGAGCACTTCTTGGCAAAGATCCTTATGTCCTTTCTTCAGCCTTCGCCCATAAAGCCGCTTTAGTCACGTATGGTATTTTTGAAACCCCTGACCCCCGACGTTCCAGGTTTGGCCCCCAAACTTTAGATGTTTGAAGTGGTGTTTTTTTCCACCATTTGTACCAACTTTCATCTCTTGTCAGTTTTCCTCTTTCCCCCCATGTCCAGGGAGGTTCTTGATGGTTCCATGCTCAAAATTTAAAAAACATGCCACTGTTGAAACTGGGATACCCAAAGGGCTTTGGGATGGCCTTTCCCTTTTGGGAAATCTTGTGTCTACAGTTTTGAGTCCTCAGACACGCCTTTGTGTTCATATTTGGGCCAAAGGAACAGGGCCCAACTGCACTTTCTATCATTTAAACCCCCTATATCACAGAGCTCAGCTTCCTCCCTCTAATAAAAACCCCAATATCAAAGAACCACCCTCTTATACATATAACCCTATAATCCAGAACTTTTTTTTTCTCTCCCTCTTCATATAACCCTTTTCTCACAGACTCAGCTTCTCTCCCTATCAATAACCCATATACACAGAGCCAGCTTCCCTCCATCAATAACCTTATAATCAAAAGAGCCAGTTCTCTCCCTACATAAAAGCTATATATAACAAACTCACCCTTCCCCTCATCATAAAACCTATTATCAAAGAGCTCAGCTTCTCTCCCCTATCATAGAAAAATAATATCACTGACTAGCTTCCCTCTCCTCTATCATATACCCTATACACAAGCCAGCTTCCCTCCTATCATATAACTTAAAAAACCCAGAGCTCAGCTTCTCCCTCTATTAAAAGCTATAATAAAAGAGCTCAGCCCTCTCTCCCTCTATCATAAAAACCTAGTATCAAAGAGCTACTTCTCTCCTCTACATAAAAAACTTTTAATCAAGAGCTCAGCTTTTTTCCCCCTGCATATAACCTTATTCCAACAGGGCCACCATCAGAAAATTTTGGGGCCCCCATACAGCTGGAGGTCTGGGGCCCCCCCCCCCCCCCGCCCAACCCAAAACCCCCTGTCCTCCCCCTCCGGGCCCCCCGACAGAGCCCCACCCCCCTCCCACAACCCTCGCCCACACCAGAAAAAAAAAAAAAAAATGGGGGGGGGTCACAAGAAAAATTTGGGGGGTTTCAAAAGAAAAAAAAAATGCAATTGGCCTTTTGTTTTGGTTTTAGATTTCCCTGGATTATAAAAGGTCCCAGAAAAATCCCCTTCCAAAAGCCCCACCTTTAAAAATTTATGGCAAAGCCGTATCCCCCCAGACCAATTTTTCCCAAACCAACAAAAAAAAAATTTTTTAAATAAACCCGCCAATCACTACCATATGGGCAAACAAAAACGGGAAAAATACCCCCCCAAAATGAATAAAATTAAAAACCAAACAAAAAACCCAAAATTTTCCCCTCCATACAGGCCCTTTTATAGTGGCCGGGATACCATGTACACATGTGCTCTCAAATTTTTCCCTTAAAAATTTAGCCCCTTTCACAGGTAAACTTTGTTGGGAAGGTCTTCCCCCTTTTCTCTTTTTCTTTCTTTATTCGGTTGCAGCCCCTTAATTTGATGATTTTCCTCCGCCCCACCCCCTCTTTCCCGTAAAATTTTACAACCCCAAAAAACTGCGACCCTCATTTTTTTTTTTTAATAAATTTTCCCAATTTGAGGGCCCCCCCCCCCCAATGTCCCAAACCCCCCTTTATAGGGCCCCCAAAATGGTAAAAAATTCCCCCCCCGGGTTAATTATGGGCCCCCCCCCAGTCGGTATGAGGAAAAAAGGGGGGCCCCCAGTCTGGCTAAGAAATCCCCCGGGGCAGAAAGCTAGGTAGCTTGGGGAGAGTAGGTAGCTTGGGGCCCCCCGGGGCGGTGTTTATTGGCCACCCCTTTTGGGTTAAATGGGGTCCTCTTTAATTGGGGCCCCCCTTTTTGGGCAAAAAATTAGTCCCCCCCCTTTAGCCCTAGGGCCCCCTTGTAGGCAAAATGCCCCCCCCCCCCCATGTAGATTAGGGCCTCTTCGGGTACAAATAGCCCCCCCCCCCCCACTTGTAGTTTTGGGAAAACCCCCCTTGTGGGCAGAATAGTCCCCCCCCCTGTAAAAAAGGGGGGCCCCCCCCTGAAGGCAAATAGCCCCCCCCCCCCCTTGAAAAATTTAAAAGGGACCCCCTGTAGGCAAATATTCCCCCTGCCTGCAAAATTTTTAGGGCCCCCCCCTGTAGGCAAATAGCCCCCCCCCCTTTGTAGAAAAAAGCCCCCCTGGGGAAGCAAAAAAAGCCCCCCCCCCCGGGTTTTGGGGCCCCCGGGTAGGAAAAATTTTCCCCCCCCTCCAAATTATTAAGGCCCCCCTGTGGGAAATTTTTTTTCCCCCCCCCCCAGTATTAAGGCCCCCCTGAAAGGCAAAATTTCCCCCCCCCCCCAATTTTAAAGGGCCCCTGTGGGGCAAAATTTCCCCCCCCTCCATTTATTAGGGCCCCCTGTAGGCAAATTTCCCCCCCCCCCTCAGGGCCCCCAAAGGCAATGCCCCCCCCCAATATTACCCCCCCTTTAGGCATAGCCCCCCCCCCAGTTTAAAGGGCCCCCTTTAAGGCATATTCCCCCCCCCCAAAACCCCCCCCCAAGGCAAAAGCCCCCCCCAAAAATTTTGGGGGCCCCCCTTTAGGTAGCCCCCCCCCCCCCCACCCCAGCCCCCCCCCCAGTTTTAGGGTCCCCCCTTTTGGGGCCAAAAGCCCCCCCCCCCCCCCATTTTTGGGGGCCCCCTTTTTACCCCCCCCCCCCCATTATTAGGGCCCCCCTTTCCCCTTCCCCCCCCCCCCCGTATTCCCCCCCCCATTTTGGGGCCTGGGCCCCCCCCCCCCAAAATGGGGCCCCCCCTGGTCCCCCCCGCCCCCCCCCCCCCCCCCCCCCCCTTAGGCAAAGCCCCCCCCCCAATTTTAAGGGCCCCCCCCCTTTGGGCTTTACCCCCCCCCCCCGTATTACCCCCCCTTTGGGCATAGCCCCCCCCCC